>PVKM010020654.1:0-23330 GCA_004027735.1 Carollia perspicillata
ATCGGGAAGTCCCTGAAGATGTTGAGGCAGGTGAGTGCCGCCGTAGGACTGCACTTTAGATCAGCCAAGACTTGTCCCAGCAACACGTGTTTGGGTCTCAGATGGTCACACACTCGGCGGCTACACATCTGCTTCGCTGAACCAAGGCGGCACTATTTGCTCGTGCCTTAGCAACGGGAGCGACGCACACTAACCTTCCACATCACCAAAGGCCCTTTAAAATGCATTGCTATTTTTTATCCAAGAGGCACAGGTATGGAGGTTAAAAAGGTCAATCATGACTACAGAGTGTAAAGTGGACTACAACTGCCCACCCCTGTCCATCTGCCCCCAGTTCTCATTCCCCAGAGACAGTGTCTTCCTTCTTCCAGGATTTACCTCCACACTTGCAGGAAGCATGCAGAGAATGGGTTTTTTTATTTCAGACTTGTGGTGGAAGACCATGCCATCGCTCCCCCACACACCGCTGTCTCCTCTCCAGGTTCTCAATACAGTTACGTCGCTCTTAGTTAAATCAGCGGCTAATTTAGTATTTTCAGCAAAGCCAAGCTACTGCTTACCTACAGTCAAACCTTGGTTCTCAAACAACTTGACTCTTGACCAAGTCGTTCACAGAGAAAATGTCTCGGGTGTCTAACAAAACTTCGGGTCTCGTTTCTCCACCCGACAACCCTTTCGGGCTGACAACCTGTACGGTCACTCACGTGTCTCTCAGGGAACGAAGGAGATTCCATTTTTGAACAAATCACTTCTCGAATAGTTTTCCAGAGCAACTGAAGTTCGAGGACCGAGGTTCCACTACGCAGCAGAACATTTTCTTGGGGTTTGCTTTTCGTTTTCCCGCGGGTTAGTAGTTGTCAGGCCGTTTAGTTCCTTCGTGGAGCAATCACGGACTCATTCCCAGCCTGTCCAAGTGAGCCCGACATATCCTTTCACACCTCTGAACACAGCAAGCCCTCCGCAGAATCCCGGTTTTTCGGCAGACACTCCCCTGCACCCTCCTCTCGCGCTCCAGGGGGAGGTGCGGCTCTCCAGGCAGCTGCCCTTGGTACTGAGGCTTCTGAGGCTTCTTGTCGCTCTCAACCTGGAAAGTCACGTTGCTGTCAGAGGCCCTCTAGGGGACCATCTGGGGACCCCACTTTCTCAAGTAGAAGAAGCTATACAAAACTTGATTTAAACAGTGTCAAGATATGAAACATCTAAAACTGTAAGAATTTTTATGAGTTTACTTGAGCCAAACTGACAACAATTGCCGGGAAGCAAAACCTCAACAGAATGAGAAAAATGCTCTGGAAAAAGGCAGTTTTGCACCTTATTTTATACATTACGATCAAAAGAGGAGGCCTAAGAGGGTTACATGACATCCGTTGGTGATAGATTAGGGAGGCGGGAGGAAGCGAAGTGGGGAAACCTCTGGGATTGGATAAAAAATGATAGATGCACACTTCTTTCACAGGGGTGGGTACAGTATAGTTAACAGTTAATAATTACCATGATAACAATGACAATGAGGGGATTTGTGGCCTCCCTCTGGTGCTTATGCCTACGCTTGAAGGGTCTGGAAAAAGGAAATTTGATGTTCCGAAGGTATGTTACTGTAGACACAAAAAGACTATAGACAGACTCGCTTAAGGCAAAGACGGACTTTTGTCAGGGAAGATTATAACCTAGGATATGACTGCCCCCCTTGCCCTGCTTTTAGTTAGAAAGTTTTTAATTTTAGGCCATCCTGTGTGGTTACTTTAGGTCTCTGAGTTGGTAAGGCCTCCACGCAGGCCTCCCCTGAGCTTGTCAGGGTTACTATGTGGCCCCTCTCTGTCTACAAAAGCTAGAATAATTTTTTCCTTTTAATTACACTAGAAACTAGTTTTAGTCATATGCAAGCCTCAGCTTTCTGAGGGTGCAAAATCAAATCCCCTCTTTGGTTTTAAACCCACTAAAACCTCTGTTCTGCCGGACTGATTAATACAATGGCACGCCAGAAGTGCAGCTGCTATTACTTCCAGGTGCACACATAGTGATTTAACTAAATGCTATCAAAGCCTTTCTGAGTAAAAAAGCCTCCTGGGCTTGTTTTAATGAATAGATAAAGCTAATTTGTAATTAGTACATTTAGTTGTTAATATGCAAATGAGGCCTGCTGTTATCTGTAATTAGCACCAAATCCTTGATTGTGAAGGATACAGCTAAAATACTTCGGAAATCCTGTAATTCCCTCTCAAGTCCCCACCCACCCACGGACCTCCCAGGCCACCCCTCCAGCCCAGATTCCCCTTCTGGGTCCCTTCCAGGTGCCCAGCTGCCTGCTGGCCCCTGCTTTTCTCTGGTCCAGAACTAGTGTAAAACTGAACTCACTGGAATCTATTCACTCCCCTATTCACTCCCTATACTTGCTGTTCTTTCTAAGAAACCCACTCCTCAGACATGGCCATGGTTGTCCCCTCTTCCTCCTCCTTCTCTGGCGGGATCTCCCGGTCGTCCTGACAGTCGCCTGACCCCGAAACCGGGCCTCCTCCACCTTCCTTCACTCCATTGCCAAGGTCGGGCCACACTACCTCCTTCCGGTGTTTCCTTCGAGTCTGGGTTCTTGTCTCCTGACATAAAAGAATTTAGACCAGGGACACTGATAAAAGCAAAGGCAGATTTGTTGAGGCTCTAACACGGAGGCAGGATCCCAGGTCCTACGCACCAACTGTGGGGCTTAAGGGTTTTTATTGCTTGGTAACACGGAAGTTTCTGGGATTAACCTACCAGGGTGTAAGTTAGCAGGCTTCTCCTTTTTTGGAACTGTTGTCTAATGAAGTGTTCTGGGATTATGCAGCACTTACGGGGGGACGGGACCCCCCAAAACCATAAATATCTTCTGGAGGTCAGGCCCCTTGTAGAGTAGGTTTCCCTCGGTAGGTGAGTGTTCTAGGAACCTACCTGTATCAGTGCACTAGCTGGTGGTGTTGTGAGAGGCTGAGTTCACCTTCAGTGAATTTTTTTAAAGACTCGACATGTTTATCCATTTCATGGTGGATGATTTACGAGCACATCTGCCTGCACTGCACTGCGTTTAGCAGTTTTTTACCAAAAACAGCATGACCCCTGTGACCCACCCTCCCTATTCACCTGATCTCGCCCCAAGTGACTTTTTTGTTTCCCTGAATGAAAAACATCTTCAAAGGTAAACATTTTGCATGTGGAAGAAGTGAAACAAAAAAACAGAAGCACCAAAAGGCATTAAAATTGACAAGTTCAAAAACTTTTGAGCAGTGGGAAAAACATCTCTATAGGTGTATTGCATCAAATTGAGAGTACTTTGAAGGTGACTGAAGTTTAAACGTGAAAGAAGAAATACACAACTTTTTATACCCAAATTCCAGGTTTTGGGGGGTCCTCCCATGTATTATGAGATGCAGGAAGGGGCTTTTCCAACCAGGTATTGAGTTCGTCTCTGGGGCTTGTGGCTTTAGATCTGAAAACCAAACTTAAAAGAAGGCAGGCTCGTTCCTGGGCCATTGCTCTGTAACTACCTACTGACAACTGCCGTAGTTCCCGCAGGGCTTCACTCAGTGGGACAATTTGTTCTGGTAGGGCTTGACTCGATGGGGCAATTTGGGGGAACATTTCATTCTACCTGTTGCACTGGGAGACCCACGGCAGCCTCCTGTTTCTCAGCGGTTCCATCCACTTCCCGGGTTGCAGCCAGCACAGTTTTTCCAGACCGGCTCTTGACTTTACATTGCAGGGCGCAGTTTCAACGTGGCATCCACAGGGAAGACAGTGAACATCCCCATTTCTCCGAGTCTGCTGTGAGCATCCTTCACAGCCCCCCACGTGACCATGGGTGGCATTTAGGCACCTAGCACGGCATCTGCCTATTTGTTTGTCTGCTGCACCCTTGACGAACAGAGATAGGGGCTGCTACCCTCATCAACCAACACACTGTAGACCATCCACAAATACTTGTCGAAAGAATGGCTGAGTTAGTCTTCTCGGATGGTTTTTAAAAGTTCTCTATCAATTCTTGTCCTTTGAGTAATTTGCTGGCAAACCAGCGTCTACTCACTACACGCAGGGTAACCTTTGTGTTGACCTTGACCGAGTGATCATGAATACTGACTTGGGGGGCCTGAGTGACCTGTCATGTCTGGTCTCTTTGCGACCCCCAGGTAAAGGCACTATCCGCTCTGGGAGGGCTGCGGAGCAGAGGGACTGGGACCCTGTCCTGGGAGTTGGGAGGCTGGGATTGTCCCATCACTGGGCTGTGACATCTTGGCCACAGGGGCTCCACTCTCCAGCCAGGTGGCTTCAGTGGTGCATATAGGGGACAGCCAAGGAAGGGGAGGACTCACCAGCTCTGCCGTGTGGTGCACGATTCTCCCACCTCCAGCACTCACATCTGTAGCCACAGGCCCCGAATACTGATGAAGTTGTTTGATGGCAGGGTCTAAAACACCAGGGAGACTTTCCTCTTTGGCAGGAACATTTGAAATAACATCCTTTCAAGTGTGTGGAGGATCAGGATACGAATAGACTGGGGGTGTGGTGGGCAGGGTTGTCCAAGGAGGGGGTTGGGTCCCACAGCTTGGTGTGTTCTGAAAGGGGTGGTGGTGAAGCTTGCTTTCTTTTCTCTACAAAATGACAAAATCACTATGGGGACATTTACAGCCAGAATCTCTTTGACATTTTAAAGTCTCCAAAATCATCAAAAATATAACATTATACCATGTGTGTTGGCAAGGGAAATGCTTTCTGCCATGGGGTTGTCTAAAAGACACCAGTGGGGTCTGGGTGGCTTCACCAAGATCGCTCTCTGAGCTTCTGGACCATTGAGTCATTAGTTACCGTTTCCCGGCAGCACCCACGCAATGGGGAAGGGGGGATGGAGGGGACTAGGCTCTTACTTACACATCACTGCGGACACGGCCAGCATGCCATGTCCCCGTCTTCCCTCTTCGAATGGACAACAGTCCATTCGAAAACATTCAAGGTGGAATACTGTCCAACCACCCCTCACTGACTTCAACCAGACTTCACAGCTGGATGTTCAGCCTAGTTCTGGACATGCAGCTCACCCCTAAGAATCTATAAAAAATGAAAGAGCCTCAGCTTTCTGTTTAGAAGGACTAGGAACAGAGCCCAGCAAGGCCTGGAGGGTCCTCGAGCATTGGGTTCCCTTCCTCACACAGCCTGGGCCCTTGGGGTGGTAACTTAATGGACGAAGCTCATGAACAAGCACCTACTCCTGGAGATAAAGAAGTAACCCTGAAGTCCCAGTGAGGCAGCAAACTGGCTCTCACCTCCAGGCTTTGGCTGTCTATAAAGAATCACCTACTTGTGCCTGGCTGGTATAGCTCAGTGGATTGAGCACGGGCTTGCGAGCTAAAGGATCGAGGTTCGATTCCCAGTCAGGGCACATGCCTGGGTTGCAGGCCAATTCCCAGCAGGGGACGCACCAGAGGCAACCATACATTGATGTTTCTCTCCTCTCCTTCCCTTCCCCTCTAAAGATAAATAAATAAAATATTAAAAAAAAAAAAAGAATCACCTACTTGTGCCCTGGTTGGTGTGGCTCAGTGGATTGAGCACCGACCTGCAAACCAAAAGGTTACCAGTTCAATTCCTGGTCAGGACATCGGGGCACATGCCCCAGTGGTGGGCCAGGTTCCTGGTTGGAGGGGTGAGAGAGGCAATGGATTAATGTTTTTCTCCCTCAGTTTCTCTCTCCCTTCCCATCTCTCCAAAAATAAGTAACTAAAATCATTTAACAAGAGGAATTATCTACTTGGCCTCTTCTCCGCCTTCCATCATGGAACCAACCTCCACATTTTTTCCCAGTTAATTGTCCTTTAGGATCCAGTACGATGCGGAAATCCAGCAACGCCCCAGCACTTAATGCTAACGCCCAGCAAAGATGTTGACCACAGGGGACACCTTCCACATTGTTGAATGTGCCATTCCTCTAAGAGAGGCAGCAGGCAGGGCCACGAGGGGCAGGGGCCGAAGTGGGCTGTGCAGCTGGAGCCTGAGACGGACTCTTCAGCACAGCGCACCCTGGCCTGGATTGGGGGGAACTTCTAGGAAGCTCAGGACACGTCTGGGCTGGTTCAGACGCAGCAAAGTGAAATCAGCAAAGCTGTAATTTTGTACTGCCGGAGGCACAACCTTCACATTCAAGACAGGCTCTGAGTGGTACATCCCTAACCAATGAATGTAGGTGGGTCGTTCCACTTAGAAACAGGAGACAAGGTCAGCTTTGTGTCTGGGACTCCTTCTCTGTCGCCTACAAACACACACACAAAGGTCTGGTAACTTGCTAGCTGCCAAGAAGAAGAGTGTTGCCTGCCCAGACTTACTTCACGGCAGCAGACCATGTAAGGGACAGTCCTGCACTGCTGGACTGGGGCGCACAGACATCCCAACTCCAAACGTGTCCCAAAAGCTGCTTTTGGTTCTTAATCTTTTTGGATTATAGAAAACTTTGAGTATTAATTAGGTAGAAGGTCTGGACCTGCAGTTTCCGGAATGAGGATTCCAGAAACAATGTACATATACACTAATTCTGCCTATAATTTTCCCTGAAAGCAGACACCGCTGGGGCTCATTCGTAGCCTCCGGATTAAGATTCTGGTCTAGGAGTTGACAAAAGAAGTCCCTTTAAAGAGAAGATTCTTCACTTATTTGCTGTGGAAATTCACTTAATGGATGCAGTATAAATTATAGGTTTTACCAAAATTCAAATTATTTACAGCTTCTGGGTAGATAAAGCAAGATACACCTGTGGCACGGTGGCAAAGGGGAGTCTCGGGGCAGAAGGCTCCAAGGAGTGGTTTTCTTTAGAACACACAGCAACCTTAATCCCAGTTGCCTCAAGAGATTGTCTCAGCTGGAGTGCGTCGCTGATGTTTTCTTCGGCGTCCTGTCTGCTTCCGGTAACTTATCTGAGCGGCAATTGTCTAGGGTGTGTTTAGTGACAATGTTAGTAATGAATTTTGCACAGGCTCGCTCACGCTTGCGTGATTTATCGCCCACTAGCTGAGCTGTAATTCTGGTGCGGCTGAAGCATGCACTCCTCGCGGCTGAAGCAAGGCTCCAGGTTCCAGCTCCTTTCCATCTAGTTGGTGGCCTTTTCCTCCCAGCACCCCACATGCATGCTCTGGAGTGGTCAGCAGAGCTAAAGGTTTTAGGAATTACTGTGCAAAAGCAAGTTCTTAGCTGTGATAATGGGAGTGCTGCATGTTGGGAAAACATGTCTCCTGGGGTAGCTGAAACAAAGTGAGCTGCTTGGCAGGGTACTGGCTGGCCCCAGGAGGTGCTAAGGAGGATGATCAGGCTCACCCCTTAGGACAAGCTGTTAGCACCCCACCAAGGGTGTAGGAGGGGATGAGAGCCAGCTCACTCCTGGCTTAAGCAACTAAGCAATGAGGCAGTTTTTCTAATCGCCACAGGTGGGTGAGCAGGGCCTAGGAAGACCCCCTACTGATGGGGTGATGGGGGACCCAGGTCAGAGGTGGAGGGTCCTAAGTGCATCCTCGTCTGACAGCTGTCCAGGCCCAAGGCTCTCCAGTAGGGTCAAATAGGACCGGGCCATCATCTGTTCGTATTTAGTATTTGGGACAGGGTTTTGTCGTAGCATCAGAGAACTCGGCCTCTCAGGGGAAAGCACTGGTCCCTGCCAGGAATACTCGAGTTGGTGGCAGGTGTGAATCAATATCCTTTCTGCCTACAAGTCGCCACAAATCATTTTCCAGGGTTTCCATACTGGGCACCTCATCTTCTCCACCTTGGAGTGGAACTGTACCTTTTACTTTCTTAATGTCCACCCATGACACCAAACCCAGCCCTGAACTTGTAGAATTCGATGTCTCTGGGCTCATGCCTTTGCAGACATGAGTCCCTCTGAAATGTGTCTCTGCCCACCAGTAAAATCTGAAATTAGTAGAATATTCCCTCCCCTGAGAACCCACGTCAGATGCCACCACAAAGCTACGTGGAGAAAGAAGCCCCAGCTCCACCTCTTCCTGGCCACACGGCCTTGGGCAAGTCGTTCAACTCTCTGAGCTCCCGCAGGCGCCCCTGCACGACGGGAATAATGAGGGCCACCTCCCCGAGCTGCTATAAGGGTTCAACCACGGGCTCGATGCGGCTGGTGCACTGGAAGGTCCTCAACAGTGTTTGCCCAGGACCACGGCCCTTCCTCCAGAAAGCGCTCTCCCGAAGCCACCCTGAGGCCTTCGCAGCCTTTTGGAGTCTCCGCCGTACCCTTTGCATCTCAGCCTTTTTCTGCCTGAAAAAGGTGTCAGTTGTGACTCATCAGTGCACCACATATTTGCTATCTACCCGCCCCCCTTGGGCCCAACACACATTCACGCTTTTATTAGTTTCTGAGGGCCGACGCCTCCAGCACCTGTTAGGGTTAAGTGAATACTGCTTGGATTGAATCACTTAGTGTTGTGGAATAAATATTCAAGTTCTAGGAAGAAGAGTCGCAAAGACACACACCGTGGTGACGTTTCAAACTTGATTTCCTCTGCAACAAAGCTGTTTTTCTACCAGCAGCAGGCTTAGCCAGTCATGTGAATAATTTTAAACAGCCTGAAAAATTACCATTGATTTCAAAGCATTGATTTTCTGCACCACAGTAATACATTAAATCTCTTTTAGGGAAGAGACAAAAGAGAACTAAAAGAATAAACTTCCACTCCAAGGGGTGGGGGTAAGGGGGTGATTATACAACAAAATTAATTAAGTTGCCTATTTTTATGGATGACCTGCGAAGGACATTGTGCTTCTCTCCAGAAACCCTGTTACATAATCAGGGAGAGCTCGGCTGTGGCCTGCAGAAGAGAGGTGCCCAGGTGTCCCTGGCTCCCCGAGCGGATGCCTGTGTCCCAGGGACCCAGAGCTGGTGGGAGAGTGTGGGACACCCCCAACCGCCTGAGCCCCACCAGTGGCCCTCCCCACAAGGCAGATGCTGCCCCCCCACAGCTGAGTCCTGGGAGTCGGTCATCTCCGGGTCTGACTCGCCTTGTTATGGAAACCCAAGGTTTAAGAAGAATGTTGATTTTCAGCTCTCGAGAAACCTCCTCAGGCGTGTGTGCGATGACTTAAATGTACAGCCACCATTCATAGTTTTCCCCAAGCCAACCTTGTTGTGTGACCTTTAGTAATCTTGTTAGTCCCAGCAGAAAATGCTTGGAGCTAAAACAGTCCCATAAATTTTGTCTTTACACTGAAAAAAAAAAAAACCCACATTTTTTTCTCACTGTCCTTTACTGTGCCCTCCCCCGACTGCTTCGCCACCACCGAGAAAAGAAAGACCCCGAAGCAGCTCCGCTTGGTTTCCAGCCCGGAGCAGATTCTATTTATTTATTTATTTTTAGAGCGCATCAGTTAAATCTGTTCATCTTTTTTTGAGTTGAGGGACTGGAAGAAATCACACATCGTTTCTGATGTGATATACTCATGGGCGGTTTTGCATCCTACCCAAAGATAGCTCCACTGCATTTTAAGATGTTTTGCCTTCTATGGCAATCAAACTCAAACTTGCCTAAGTAGACGTGTGTGGTTACGCAACTCGGAGCACCCACCAGCGGCGCCCGTGGTCCTCGCTTCACCCTGGATAAACCCCGGAGCCCGGGCGTGCTCCAGTGTTCCCGCACCAAGGGCGGGGCTCGAGCTCGGGGGTGGGGAAAAGGTAAAGTGGTCAACGCCGGGATTCCATGGGGTTTGTCGAAGGTGGAATTGTCTCCCTAATTGGAGGCATTTTTGTTCATGCCCACCTTTACCTCCACAGAGAAAAGTGCCAGTTGAGCTGGGAATCAGAGAGTCAGGGGCCCAGCTGTGTTTCCTTGGCGACCTGCTATTTCTGGGCCTCACTTTGCTCACCGCTAAAAATGGGACCAGAGGCTCTCAAAGGTGACTTCCGGCTCAGCCTCAGTCTCATGCTTGTCTTCTCTCCGGGAAGCGCCCAGAAGGTGATCAGGGTCCAGGAAGTAGCTCCCTTCCCTTCAAACTCCCTCCACCTATCCGGCCTCCTGCTTGACATGTTCCTCTCCGGCCCGAGAACAGCAGCTCTGCTTCTGGCCCCAGGGCACTGCCGTCCCTTCTGTCCACACTCTAACCCGGGCCCCCTCCCCAGGATCCCCTCAACAACATATCTGGGATAACATGTTTGTAATCAGGACAAACTTTAGATAAACCCTTGTCACTGCTCCTGGGTGACTTGTGGTATCTACGACCATCAACCCCCTAGAGACCTGAGCTTCCCCACACGCTCTGCTTACCTTCCCTTAGGAGATCAAGACTCTTAAATGAAACTTGATCTTTCTCCAACTTACTACTTCCTTTGCAATCTTTTTCGAGTGACCATTTCATTCATTCAAATAAAATTATTCAGGACCTTCTATTTATTGGGCTCAAAAAATGCTTGAACAAATGTCTTGTTGGGTGCTATAGGAGTTTCAGAAACAAACAGGTTTAAGCCGATGGTCCATCTATGGTGGTGGAAAGGATGAAACACGCAAAAACAGGTGGATTACAAGCAGTGCCCACACGCATGGTACAGCAACACTGCTTGTGAATAGTGAAAGACCACACTAGGTGAATGCTGGCTGGGACACAGCCACTTGTCTTTCCTCCCCGCAGCTCTCCTGCCTCTCCCGTGGAAGCCCCGAGCTCCCCACAACCTGGCAACCAGAGCTGGTTGAAGGCTGGCTAGGCTGGGAACCTCCAGTATGCCGCTCCAAGGCTGCCCTGATTGGTCAGCACTCACACCTACCAGTTGATTAATATTTTGACTATCACTACTAAACATGAGTAAAGCTCAGGTAGGTGCCAAAAAACAAATGTAAAAGTAATGAGAAAGGAATATTGGGAGAGTTAGGGTTCCATTCTCTGCAGTGGTGAGACTAGCCATAAGTCTGACCACTCAGAAAGGACATTTCATTCCCTAGACTCAGTAATTGGTTAAAAAATGATCAAATGACCCAATCAGATGCAATGAGATATAATGAAACTTTTGCTGAGATCGCTGGGACCAAAAAGACATTTGTCCTTTATGATGAATGTTAGCTGAGATGTGATTCTTGAGGGACCAGTGGCTACCATATAAAACCCAGTATTGCTAGGATTTGTGAGATGGAAAGCTCCTGGATCACGCTCTTCCTGAAGTCATTCCTGCTTTCTGGACAGTTCAGTTATCTGAAGTAGGTGAGTCTGTTTTTCTGCCACGTTATAACAACAAAGTCCTGCTACTGGGATGAGGCAGCACAGAAATACAAGCACAAGAGAGGGATGGGAAGCGGTGCCCTCAGTCTCAGCTTCCCCTTCTCTCAGCTTTTTGGAGCTGGCTCTGCACTGCGATCCTGGGACCTGGTCCCCTTCCTCTTTCCCATTCACGCTCTCTGACTTTAATTAATTTCTTACCCAGTCAGGGATAAAGTCCCTCACCTTATCGACCGTCTTCTGTTGTCACCTTGCCAATCTCAAATCCCGGGCCATCAGAACAACGTTCCCAGCCCTTTCTGTGTCACGGCAAACACAGAAAACGACGACCTCTGAAGGACACCGTGGGGCAAACTGAGGTGTCAGGGGTGGCTGCACAGGCCTTGGGGAAGAACAGTCCATTATGTTTTCTTCAAATTATAAAGTTATGATAAGAAAAGGTAAAATGCAAAGTCCCTGAAAAGATAGAGCTTTGCATGAAACTTCAAAATAAATCTTTTCAAAATGTTAAATGAGAAACTTGAGCTTGCTTCCATGAACTTGACTTTTTTATTATCAGATTTCATGCTTCGAAAATGAGTCCTCAGATCCTGATAGAAACTTTTTAATGATAATTTCTTTGAAGTTTGGGGAATCACTATCGGTGAGAAACCTTGCACATGTTGGGAGTAAAAAATTAAAATCATTTTTGAAACCTTTCAAAAGTGTCAACAGTTGGAATTATATTTAAATAATCAAGTAACTTCTTTTTCATTTCTACGTACAAATTTCTCATGATATCTTGCTGACATTTCTAGTGATGAAGCAAATGGACTTCTAATCCAATAGGATTATTTTTGCATCAATGATTTCCAAGTAACGATGAAACCCTGACGTGCAGGACGCACGTGTGTTGCTAAAGCAGGTTCCTTGTGCCTAAAATGAATGCCACCACAACAGCTAGTCAGCCATCATGGTCTGAGTATCTGACACAACTGAAGGCAGAGACTTAGCTCTCCCCGGCCCGCTGGAAGGTCGGCCACACTCGGGAACGTGCGCTCAGCAACTCCACGGGCAATTTGTCTGGGCTGGGCAGTGTCACACCCTGCGGTTGGCCTCGCCCACTCTCTGAGGAGGACCCCTAGTACATCATGTGCACTTGACCTCCTGGGACCAGAGGTGCCCCTCCTCAGGAGCTCAGAGGCATCTCTCAGCTGGAGGCGAGAGTCCGGCCCCCACCTGGCTGAGAGCGTCACTGGCCACACAGAGGGCCGTCCTGACACGGTGGCGGGGAGATCTCTGCACAGCTGCGGATGTGCCACCACAGTGACCACACCCCGTGTGACCACGACTCTTGTGATGATAATTCCCGTCACCACAGATTAAACCCCAGACCACACCACCTCCATTTCCGCCTTTTCCCCGTGACTCCGGCCATCCCCATGGTGCCTCTAAAGTCACTTGAAACTAAATCGGCTTCTCTTCTCCTTCCCTGTTTCTGTTAAGGGCACTGCCCTTCCTTCCCTCACTCAGGCTCAAACCCTTGAAGGTAACCTTGGTTGGCTTCTCAACTGATTGTTGAATCTTGTTGGTTCTCCCTCCCAAACGCTTGGCACATCCAACCCCTCCTTCTCTACAGAAATTACCACCTCATTCTAGTTCCTTCACCTCTCAGCTGGATTATTGCAATAGCCTCCCAACTGGCTTATCATCTTATTTTTCTTCTTCTGCCATCTTAGAGAAATTAGTTTATTCTTACAAAGAACTCACTTGCTTAAACGCTTTCAGTAGCTCTTTACTGTTGGTTAAATTTAGTCTAACTTCTAAGCCAGACATTCATGATGTGTCCCCGTCTAACTGTGTAACCCGAGTTCACTTATAGACTCCACACATCTTTGTGGAACTCCTACGCTTTGTGCCAGATCAGCCCAGATGCCAGGAATATAGCAGCGAATGAAATAAAATTCTCGGTTCTCACAGAACTCACTGCATTCTAAAGAGGACAGTCGGACAATAGGCAAACAAGTAAACATACACGTTATGTTCGATCATCAGCACGTGTAGAAAAATGAAGCAGGGTAAGAGCACAGATGGCAACAGGGGTGGCATTTTACCTGGGAGGGTCAGGAGGTTCTGACAAGGTTAGCATTTGTCTGGAGACTTGAATGGCATGAGTGAGACTTATGGATGGATACCCCGGGGAAGAGCATTTCCAGACAGAGGGAAGAGAAGTTCCAAGTCCTTAAAGTGGGAACACAATTGGCAGACGGAGGAACAGCAAAGAAGCCAGTGTGGGAGAGTAGAGCGAATACGGGGGACGGGATGGGGTCAGAGAGGCTGCTGGGAGCCAGGGCATACAGGTCTGGTGGACTGCGCTACGCATTTACGATTTAGCTCTGAATGATGTGGAAGGCACTGGAAGGCTTTGAGGAGCTGAGTGACATGTTCTAAAAAATATGACAGCCAGCCAGCTGTGTGGAAAAGAGCTGGGGGGTGGGAGAGGGCGGCAGTGAAAACTGGGATACCAGTGAGGAGGCTACTGCAACGTTCCAGGCAGGAGACGGGATGAGAGGTGCCGGGGAGGCTGAGAAGTCGTCAAACACCGGTTGTGCTTTGAAGGCAGTGACGACAGCACTTGCTGACGGATTGGACATGAAGTGTCAGAGAAAGAAAAGAATCCAGGATGATTCTGAAGCAACTGGAAAAGTACAACTGCCATTAGCTAAGCTCTATCAGAGACTGTGGGAAGAGGAGTCTAAAAAAGGAGGCAAGTGCCGTTTTTAATGTATTAAGTTCGAGGTGACTGTTAGGCATCTGAGTGAAGATGTCAAGTTGTCAGTTGGGTATTTGAGTCTAGAATTCACAAGAAAGATCCAGGCTAGAAATAAATTTGAAAATTGTGTGTAGATAATATTAGTGTTTGGAGACCAGGAGCAACTCGGAGAGAGTACAGACAGAGAGGCCAGTGGACTGAGATTGAGGCGGTGGAGAGGGCTCGCTCAGCAACGGAGGCCGGTAGGTAGGAGGAAAGAAAACTACCAGCCTCCAGTGGTCTGGAGGCCAAGTGCAGAGACGGTTCAACAAGGAGACAGTAGTTTGTGATTTGTTTTAAGACAATCATGTGTCGGGGGCAGTGTCGGGAGTGGGGGATGAGCTGGTGTACAAATAAATGAGAACGACCACAGATTGATCATTGCTAAATCTGGGTAGGCAGGAGTCATGTTATCATCTTCCTCAATTTGTGTTTGAAATGTCTCATCAGAAAGAGTAAAAACAAAAGCAAAAGCGAAGAAACAACAAGAACAAAACACACGGCATGAGAACCTGTGTCAAGTGCCGATGGAGCGGACAGGTCACTTAGGAGAGTGGAGGTGGCCCTGCAGGGGGCACCAGTCCCCGGCAGCAAGGGCAGTCTTAGGAGAAAGGAGCCTGTTGGCAGCAGGTTCGAGAGCGAATAGGAGGAAAGGATGTGGAACGAACGAGTGCCATCACCTTTTAGGAATTTTGCAGGAAGGGGGAACGGAGGAATGGGTCAGAATCAGAAGGACATCCAGGAGCCAAGGGTGGTTGGCTGGTTTATGATGGCGAGTACAGCCCTATTTCCTACCACTGCCCTTCACACAAGCGCTAGACAACCCCCCCAAGGCACCCTTCCCGGGTCTTCTGTCCACGCCACCCCAACCCACCCATTTCACCCGCCCACACACCCACCAAGGCCTAGCTCACCTCCCACCTTCCGCATCATCCCAAATGTATGTGACGTCTCCGGCATACCGTTTCCACATACATGTAGAATCTTCAAGAAATTTTTATAGCAGCGTTTGGGTCGTGGCGTGGTTCAGCTGGAGTTTCTGCAGCCCTCATCTTCAATGTGTGTTTACACTGCGGATCAAAACTGCACAATGTGGCCCTGGCAGCTTCCAGAAGGGGAGCAAAACTTCTACAGAAACCGAAGCTTCTTACACCCTTAGATCCTGGAAAATAGCATTCTACAGTAGCAATGAGGACGACATCTTTCACTTGCCTTCTCCACTCTAAAGACATGCTTAGAAGCACCAATTCACGTTAAGGGATCATGAAGTGGTGTTTATTTTTAAAGCTAACAAAAGCCTCAGCAGTTATCAAGGGACTTTTCTTTGAAAACATTAGAAACTGGGCGGGAGTAGGCGGGCAGGGAGAAGGAGCCTTCTAGTTTAAGATGTGGCCAGCGCAGTGAAACGGCACTAAAAAACCAGACACGATTAAAAACACCCCTTTCCTCGCACCTCCCTCCGAGTGCCTCTCGGGCACCCGCTCAAGACTCCCTGCTGAGAAGCGTCCCTCTGAAGCTCTCGGTCGGTCGGTGCGAAAGGCCAGCGCAGACAAGACACTTCTAATCAGGATTAAACACAAGATGCGTCAGATGGCCTCTGAAGAAACTCTTCAGCTACGAGATGTAGTCGGAGCTTCCCTTATGATGAGGGTAGAGTGATAAAACAGCAGGTTCATACGCGGCTGAACTGAGGGAGCCAACAGTGAACAGATCTTGACCAGACAGCGATAGCCTGTGCAAAAGGCACTGGGATCTCCTGCCCTAATTGCTACCAAGTGGCCGCCACTGCCAAGCCCAGTGCTGCAGGTCACAGAGATGACACAGTCCCTTGCCTGGAGGGGCAAGCAGGGGAGACCATCGCAGTGCAGAGGGAGGTCTGGGAGGGTATCTGCGGCAGGTCTCCTTGGTGACGAGATCCAAGGAGGCTGGGGGTTTCTGGGTATAGAGAGCAGGCATTCTGGGAGTGGCGAGGCGTCACAGCACCGTATCACAAAGCAGGCAGGAGACCCTCACGTGCGCTCACAGGCTGGGGGAGCACCTACTGGGGAGGAGTAAGAGGAGCCGGTTTGCAGTGCTGAAGGAACGGTCTGGTGGCAGCGGCCTAAAGCAAAAACGGACCGGCTGCCCGCTCCAGAGTCACGAAAACTGGTGACCCTCTTGGTCTGATTTGTCGTCATGGCCAGTCTGATCTTCTGTGTAGTATTTGGCTATGCTTATTTTGGTACTTCAAACAGCTGAGGGGTTTCATTCTATTTGGGTATTTTTCAAACATTCAGATCATTTCACATTTCATCTGTATGCCCTGTACCACAAGAGCACATCATAATGAGGCATTGTGAGGTCATTTTACAGTGGTCAACTCTGGCTATGAAAATGACCTGTGGCTATGGAAATGGGGGCTGCTTCTTCCCTGGGCATCTTCTTGCCCTCTCGTCACCCGCAAGCCCCTGTCTGGAACTCCGCCTCTGCAATGACTCCCAGCACTGGTCCATGACCACGTTTTCACCAGTTTGGAGAGACAAATAGAAACAAAACACTGAAACAACTTGTTCATGACACAAAATTTGTTCTATCAAGGTGTCTTCTACATTACACCCTACTTCCTTTTGGGGTGTTCCTTTATTTTATGAAATGATAGTGGTGGAATTTTTGGTAAATACCCTTCCATAGCAAAACAGTTGGCAATGCCAGACCCGTGCACTGAAGTTCTGAAATGTGAAACATTCAGAGCAGCCGGGGAGATCCCTCTGCGACCTCGCTCATCAGGCAGAGGTCACCTGACACCAGAGTCCAGGCTGGGTGGGGCACATCTGAGTTCACCAAGGCTGACACAGACTGGCCAAAGTGTCCGAGTGGACAGCTACCTATGCAGCAATCAGGAAAATGCTGGCCCAGTGTATAACTGTATCACTCACTTCGTCCCGACCACATCACCTTTGGAATTTAGCACCTTAATGAAAATATTTAGCTTCTTTGCATGGCCTCCACATCACTCACATTTAAACACTGTTAAATAAGTAGTGAAATAAGGTCCTAAAATTTTATTTACTTCCCTGCTCCCAACTTCCTGTCCCCATTTTGGGGAGAGGTGCTGGAAGCCTATTCCCTGTTAGCACCGAAGAAACAGGCAGTTTGGGACCCAGCACGGAAGCCATCCTCCACGCAGGGGCTGTCACACGCACTCGGGGGAATGCTACACCACTGCCGCAGGCATGGAGTCAGTCAGAAGGACCTGTGTGCGTCTCAGAGCACAACGCCCAGCTCCGTTACCACAGCCCATTCAGTCCTCCGAGTCTCAGGTTCCTCAACTCGAACATGAGGTTAAGAATGGTGCCCACCTGCTTCGAGTGCTTGTGTTCAGGACTGCCTTGGCGCTTGGTGAAATTCAGTAACAATAATATTGCTATAATCATGAACGTAGGATACTTAAAAAGCACTGTTTTTAATACAAGATCATGTTAGACCTGAACAGGTTCTTTCTGATCATCTGGCCCAATCCTGGCATTCTTTAGATGGGGCGGGGAGAAAGAGTTCTAGAGAAAATATGGAACCAATGAGAATCAGAGCCTAGCATGGGCCTAGCCCAGGGTTTTCTCCACTGGAAATATGTGCTTCTTGACTTTCCAGGTTTGGGGACCAGAAAACACTATAGACATAGTTCAAATAGATATAGTTCAAAAAAACTATAGACACAGTTCATCTTTAAACACTTAAAGATGGCAAATTCTATACTACAAAAATGTATAGTCAACCAAAAAATTGGGAGGTCATTATTTCATCATTTTAGAATATTTATTGCTGAGTATTCTAAAAGAATTAAATGTATTAAAAAACAATGTAGCAGAGTATCTACCCATACAATAGAATGCTAAAATGAGATAGATGAACTGATTATACTTAAAATCACATAGATGTGTTTCCCCCCACTCCCCTATACTCCAAAAACAAAAGGTGCATTCTATATCTCCCATGCCGATCAAATTTCTTGGTTTCTAAGGAAGAAAAATAGAGGCTTTTCCAAGTCCTGATGCTGATTTTTAGAATGTAACCTACAGCCAGATAGATGATGTTGGGTGGGGCTGGTAGCAGTAGGATCTGATGCCAGCAACAGAAGTGGCACACAAGCATCATTAAATGAAAGGGCACGAAGGCATCACCACAAGTAAAACAAAGTAGATACGCTTCCTGTTACTTGAAACCAGTAGTTTTATTACAGTATGCACTGACGCACAATTAGAGAAGGGATGTCCTGCCGTTTTCTGAGCATCCCACGGAAAGCAAATGTAACCATCCAGGCAGCTGCGGTGTTCACATAGTTCTAAACACAATGCAAGGCGTTTGGATGTGGTAACTCAGAAGGCAAAGTTTTCCTATTCTGGTCTACAAAACTTCAGTGTCGAAAATGGTCACCGTGAAGTGGGCTGAGAAGGGCAGTGTTCCCCACCTGATGTTCCAAGTCCTGGCTCTCGCTTTCCCCTCCTGGCTTTCTAGGTGACTTTTTAGGATGCTGCAGGTGGTAGTGTGTTCTGGGGCTACATGGGCCTATTACTCATATGGCCAACACTTACTTATACTTCACTATAACTGAAAAGAAAGGAAAAATTAAGAAAGTTAACTGTTGAAAAATGCACAAAGGTAAGAAGAAATAGCTAGATGTATTAAAAATGAGATGATCTTTTTACATTAACTCACTTAAAAGGTTACAATTACCATAAACATTTCAACTCCATTAAAGATCACTGGCAGAAGGTTGCTCTTACATCAGCAAAAGGGCCCTGCACTTACACAGGCTCAGGAGAAAGCAGTGAGCGTCACGAAGCATCACTGACCCTGGGGAAGTGAGCTGGGGAAGGAGCCCTCAGACCACCTGGAGCTGCACAGGCGTTTTTTCAGATCTGTTCTGGACAAGACACCGTGGGGCCTAGACAGGCTCCATCTTTCTGCAGTCACTGTGGCAGTCAGGTGTGCCCATCCCCTCAGCGCCCAAACACGCCCAAGTGTTCTGGCAAAGAAACCCTACAGAGGCATTCTGGGTAAGTCCACTGTGCATTGCACACCCTGGGACAGCGAAGGAAAACACCCCCACGCAACACTACTATTTCACACAGAAAGCACTGCAGGGGAACACTTTTGTCTAAAAACACTTAAACTCAGGTGAACACAAATACGTGTTTGGTTAATCTGTGCTATCATGTATAGAAATCCTGTCAGATATTCAGTCTGCTAGGTAAGGTGTTTGGATTTTCATTTCTGACTGCGTTAGTAGAGAATATACACTGTTGCATATATTCCCACATATATGCATAGACATATATGAAACTCAGATCAGGAAAGAAAATTTACACACACACTTGAAACCTGTACCTCCCAAAATAAATACATTAGTCTCTAACTGGCTAATTCCTTCACAAACGAATCAGTACACAGTTTCTCAACAATGGCAGATGACCAATTAGCTGCCCTTTAATCCATTATCTACCAGCAAACGGTTTAGAATTCAGACATACGACAGAAATAGCATTCCCAGAAGAAAATGTAGATGGAATTCTGGCTTTGAAACTATATGTCTTGACTTCCTTGGTGTTCAGCTCCTACAGATGTCTGCTCTCTGTGTTTACGTTCTGGTCCACTGACGCCCAAAGGAGTCGGCTGGCGTTCCCTCTGCTGTCCAGTTCGAGGGAACCGAAACAACACTGCCCGTGTTTGGTACCACTCCTCTGCCACAGTGAGCTGTGTGTGCTGGTGTAAATCACAATGTGCTGATGCCGCCGAGGGAAAGCAGCAGCAGCCCTGGCATTTTAAAAAATGTCTCCCAGGAAACGCTACATGAAGGACCTGGTGGTGTATATCTAAGTTCTACGGAGTAACTCCAACCCACTGCAGAGCAGACACCCTAGAGGTCGGACACTGCAGTTCTAACAACAGAAGCCGCTGCAAATACTCAATATTCTTTCTTTAGAAAGGATGCAGTTCACAAAATTGGAGCTTCACTTTTTTACTTTAACATTTCAAAAAAAAATCTCCTTAAAATGATAAAGCCAGACCAAGTTGTTTAATATAGCACAATACTTAACAACCTTGTAATTTGTTTTTGAATACAAGAATCTCAGAGATGGAGGAAATCCATGATAAATGATAGCAAGAATGTTTAATGCCATTGCCTAAATTTTTTTAAAAGGAAAATTTACCATAGCTGAAATACAACTTCTAAAAAAATACAGTGTTCTAGGCTCTCACAGTTCCAGATTGCTAACTTTATAAATTAAAGGTAGAAGTTATCCATATATAAACAAGGCCTCTTTTTCATTGATTTCAATCTTGTTCAAACCTTTGGATATTTCAATCTTCAGATTCCACAAGGTAAGGCTGAGTTTACCAAATATAAATAAAATGTTTAAGTCCATGATGTATTTATTGTAGCACTAAGAAAACAAATGCATCAAATATTTACAGGCTGGCTACAATTCTTTTCTTTAAAAAATAAAATAAAATAAAAAGTGTATCAACGTCAAGCCATGTCCTTCGCGGAATTTCTCTGGCGCGAGAGGAGTGACAGCATGCCCCTCACACACCTTTCCTCTCGATCCTGAAGGCAGGGCAGGACTTAGGTCACAGGGTGCAGCCTTTTGGGGGGCGGTGGAGGCATGAGCTCTGTGTCAGGGTCCTGATGGTGCTTTCGTTTCTGTCCTTGAGAAGCTGCTGCACATCTGTCAATGAACTCAAACAGCATCTCCTTGGTGACAGGGTTTGAGATGCTGTTGCACACAGCTGTGGACAAAGGGAGACATGTGTCTCACGTGAGGGTTAATTAAAGCCACTGACTCACCACAGGGAGACGACGGGCAAGAGGGAAGGTCTGCATCCCAGTCTGCCAGCCGCTTCCACTGCACCGACCTGACGGACCCGCTGCAGCGTCCGTTCTTCTCTCCGCCCCGCACCCCCAAAGTGAGTGGCTCTCCACTGGCTAGTCTTTACTGCTCTATTAATTTTAAACCCAAACTTTACATACTTGGGTTACAAGGATGTATTCAGTAGGCTTTTCTATCCCTCAAAAACAGTTTTCATAACATTTTAATCTAGCGAGTGCATCACGTTATAGACCCTATCCCACCCAAATGTCGACAGAAGGCCTACTGTGTGCTGCGCTCCTTCAGTCTTTCTCTCAGAACACAGTCCACATCAAGAAGCCACCATTCCCACCGAAGAGGGAGCTTTTACTGGAGCTGGCAGGTAGTACTATTTTATTTTAATAACTTGTGTGACGTAAGGTATCGTAACAAAATTACTAATAAATAAAGCATCTTTTCTTATGTGATCAACATTTAGTACCAGTCCTTTTCATTTTATTTATCTATTTAGTTTTTGGGGGAAAAAAGACACTGGCTTAATTATTCCTATTTTCTAAATCAATTCATCTTGTCTGGACATATCTACAAGTTCCTACAAAAAGTTTTAAACACACAAAGCTTTAAACTTTTATGCTGCAAGGCTCAAACAGGCAATTTCCATATTTTGTCATAAGCTTATCATATAATCGTCACCATCACTGAGTACTCTAAAAGTACATGCTTCTATTAACCTTTAATCTTGGTTTCTATCTTTTACTCTCAACGCCACTAAAAATGCAATCCAGAGCAACAACTACCACTACTAGTTTACCTTATAAATGTAATTTGTGTTGTTCCCCATGAAAGAAACTTACTATTCTGAATTTCCAAAGCATTCTTATTGTACCCAAAGAACACTCAAGGATAGCATAGCAGGTTTTAGGTTTTTTGTTTTTTGTTTTTAATGGCTTTCATTTACTTTGTTCTCTATTGTTTGTAACGCTATTTTAAGAGTTGGAAATTATATTTTCCCCTGCTAATTTCGTCTTTTACCATCTGGCAAATAATGGTTGTTATACTTTTGAATAGAACTGAAATTGTCGTGGCTTTTGCTGTTGCTGTTGTTCAACAAATTCAACTTGTATACAGCCCATGGTCCTGCCCTTTAAACTGCCCTCGGGCACACACGGGCACAAGCCCACAGGTCCATCTACAGAGGAGAACCCGCACACCAGCTGGGGTCCACCGGGGCACAGGCTCAACACAACCCTGATCCCAGCAAGCAAAGGCGGGGCCTAGATGGGTCTGGTGCATCAGGCCCAACAACAGAGACAGCACACGTGGGTTCTCACACTAACTGTTTTTTTGGAGAGGTTGTCATACTCACCCATGGCAGTGTTATAGGCATTGGGAAAACTTTTGTCTGTTCTCTGTCTCATGAAGACCCAGCTGTTGTTCTCAAATTTGCATTCTATAATTTTGTTGTCATATTGTTTTAACTCTTTAGTCACCTGTATTAAAAGAGAATTGAGGAAAATATTTAGATCATCTGAAAGGCCTTTTGCTTCCACTATGTGACAGACAGACGCGTTAGGAAAAGCCAAAAACACCTCAGTAA
This sequence comes from Carollia perspicillata, assembly GCA_004027735.1. Taxonomy (NCBI): domain Eukaryota; kingdom Metazoa; phylum Chordata; class Mammalia; order Chiroptera; family Phyllostomidae; genus Carollia; species Carollia perspicillata. Next base: position 22,451 of record PVKM010020654.1, read on the forward strand.
CTCTTCAGGACTCTTTGTCATCTGAGGTGTCTAATCAAGCCTAAGGCTACGGTATGCACTCCCTTGTACACATGCTCATTAATCTGACATTTTATATATAGTTGTGAAAATGGCTGTCAATATACAGCAATTAAAAGAAACTAAGCAGAAACACTAGCACTTCTGGGCCAAAGGCAAATATGTTGCCACGGGACCCATGTCTTCAATAATGTCTGTGTCCCTGTGGCTTCCAGAAATTGAGTTTGCTGCTTATGTTTCACCAGCTTTCAGAAATGTCTTACCATCTAAACTCCTACATCAAAACCTCAGAAATGCAATTTACTAGTTTAAAAACGTTACATATAAAAAGTAATATTAGAATCACATTCAGGCAATGTGTCTCTTACACATCTTGCTTTTCAAGAAGTGCTAATTAACCAAAAATCTAATCTTTAGGCTATTTACTCTTTCCATTTCCAAGCTAATATGAATTTAGAGATGATGCTACTTTTGCTTTTAGTTGGTAGGGATTTTTTTTGGCTATTTTACCTCAGATGATTAAATATAGATTACAACTTACTCTATAAAGCTAACAAGTAACCATGGTAACTACAAAAACTTTTTAAAAGATATTTCATCAGGCTGTGAGATGGTTTTCATAAATAAGAACCTAAGCTTATCTTTGCAGTTTTCAAATCAAACGCCAGCCATGGCAATATTTTCATTCTGCCCTCACCTTTCTCAGCTAACAACCTTCCCTCCCGATACGGTGGGCTGCAATCATTTAACTTCACTCGCATTATCTGAAATGCTCTCGTTTTTCTGCCCATATATTCACTACCACCTAGGATTATAAAGGGAAGCAAATTTCAAAAGATGCTTTCAACTCAGATTAGACAGT
>PVKM010020655.1:0-23210 GCA_004027735.1 Carollia perspicillata
AAGTTCTTTAGCTTCTCCAGTTCCCTTACTATTCTCAACATCCCCCTGTCCATTTTGTACCTACCCATTTATGTTTCTTATGACTCCTGTGCCCTACCCTCACTAGTCACCAGATCTTGCTCTGAGTAGCTTTTTTTGTTGTTGTTTCCCTGTATGAAAAAAGTCCTCAAAGGCAAACGCTTTGCTAATGTGAAACAGGTGAAACAAAAAATAGCAGAAACACTAAAAGGCATCAAAATCAATGAGTTCAAAAACTATTTTGAGCAATGGGAAAAAGTCTCATAGGTGTATTGCAATGCACAGAGAAAACTTTGAAGGTGACTGAAGTTTAAATATATAAGAATAAATACACAATTTTTTATAAATAAATGCTGTTTTTTGAGCCCCCCCTTGTATGCATATATATGTATGTATATAGATGTATGTACATGTAAATATACACATCCATACATACTTAGAAAACAATTTTTGAAAACCGTGCCCAGAATCCTAAGGTTAATTTGGGGTAGACAGGGGATTGTAATTCATGTCCATCCGACTCTAATGTTATTCTCTAATATCATATTATCACTTGAGTTAATAATTATATACACATATGGAGTAATAGTTACTTTAGAAAAACGTTTGCTAATTGTCATGCTCTATACTCTATGTCTCTTATTAGCCTCCTAATTAGTCTGCCGTATAGGTTTTTTAGCCTCACTTTACAAATGAAAATGTGACTTCAAAAACTTTGTTTAAGATTGCATAGTTGAAAAAAATCATAGTCTCAAAGCCAAACCTTGTTTTCCTTTACCCCAAGCCTTACCCAGGCCTTCATTTTTAATTTCTCCCTTTCACTATGCTGCTGCTACTTCTAATTTACTAAATGTATAGTAAATCTAACCCAAAAATGTATCCTTATTTTCATAATATTCCTTCAACCATGATGGAGCTCACATAGTAGTACTAATCACTCATGTTTTCTTTCTAGCCACGTAGAAGTATTTGATTTTTTTGATGGTATAATGGGAAAACATTAAAAGGGAAGAAAAAGCCAGAGGTGAAGCAGTTTCTATGTAAACTCCACTGTCTCTTCACTATTTGGCTACTTTGTAGTAAATCAAATCCATTTTATATAATGAAGCTTGTCTTTATTATCACATTATGGTTGCCTTAGAAAGGAAATAGTGCATATGCTTCAGTTTGGGGTCATTTGTAATTATAAAAAGATATTCAGGAAAGCCATGCTCGCCTCGTGTGCCTTTAAAATCTTCTCCTTTGGTTGTTCTGCACGTTTTTAGTGTTTTATAAAGAAAGTGTTAGAAAGCTGTGTTTTTATTGCCCTGATGCCTTTAATAGTACATACTGTGAAACTAAGCTGGATACCTGATTGATGCCATTCCTACCTGTCTAGGAAGATAATGATCAAACATCGAGGGGTCTGTTCTCCAGGTGATGTGTGCATGGAACTCCCATTAATGTTAATGGGAATCCTGCGGTTAAGCACAGTGACTGGAGACAAGAGGCTGAAGGTGTGGTAGGTCCATTAATACTTATTTCTTTCATAGCAGCTCTTTGGAATATAAGTGGTAGACAGCTCTTTTGAAGCTAACAATCAGCCATATTTAAAAAGTGCAGCTTGTGCAAAACATGTAGATGTATTATCAATAAACTCTTTGTATAAAATACTCATGCTAAATTTTACCATGGAAAAAGGATTCTTATGAAATGCTTGCTTTTTAAAATGATGTTTCCATAATTCATCTTCCTCAAAATGGCTGATGAGTAGTCTACAGAGAATTTTTGTGATTGGTAGTTAATTGAAAAATACAGATATGAAATTTAGGAGCCAAAAAATTAGTTAAAAAGGTTGATGACATACATTAAAACATATAAAATATAGAAAAGATGAAATTCCATACTTAGTCATATTTTTAAATAATTCAGAGATAAAATACATGTATATTATATATTTATCATATATAGATATGAATTAATCCACTAACAAAACAACATATATTTCTAAATAATACAGAGGTAAGATACACATATATGAATATATAATATATCTGCACATCATATATCTATGAATTAAACACTAACAAAACAACATATATAAATATATACATTTATTTATTGTACAATATTTACTGAGGGCCAGACATTTAGAAATTTAGGTTGTTGCACTGACAAACTTAGGCCTTTGCTTCATAAACGTTATAATCTAGGGGAATTAAAAGGAGATACAAAGCTTAGAAATAGCCATATTCAACCTTCATTTTCTATAGACAGAAACTGACACTCAGAGCAATCTGTTGATTTGCCCATTGCTACAAAACTGGGTAATGATAGAGTTAGCATCCAAATACCGGTCCATATGTCTAACAATGTATAGTGTAAGTGTACTCTTTTGCTGCATCCTCTGCACCTAACACAATGTTGGTTATATTGTTTGCTCAATAAAGAAGGGAACTATATTTAAAAATTGGTCTTCACAGCATCTTCTATAGTATCTAAATATTCTAACCTGGAAAGTCAGGGCATCAGGGAATAATCAATCTCTGCTTTTCTTTTCTTTTTGAATTGTGTAACTCTTAACACAATATAAAGTACAACTCAATTTAACAAGTGATTCATTACGTGGTGTGTATTTATCACTCTGAAGTATGCAAAAGAATCTTATGTTGGAATAGACCAATGATTCTACCAGAAACAGTTAGAACAGCCATAAAAATCCACAATGAAGAACAGAAAAAAGCCAGGATTTCATGGACTAGTCTGTAGAGAAGAGCTCTGGCTGAAGAAAAGCATGGGCGACCAAGATACTGGACTTGTTCAACATGAATCTTAAATAAAACTACAATTAATTTGTAGCTTTATATGAGATATAAAATAAATAATTAACCAGATGGAGAATATTATTGGAAAATATTGATCTACAAGAAATAACCAAATAGCTATTTTAAAAATGGGGAAACAATATAACTAAAAACAAGAACTCAATAGATAAGTGCAGATATAGATCTCAGGGAGAAGGCCCAACATATATTTAGTGGACTCCTGGAAGTAAGAGAAAAAGAAAATGAGGTATCAGTTACATTTAAAAAGATAATATCCAGCAATATGCTTAAATTCATGAAGAAATTGACCCACAAATTCAGGAATCCATTAAGCACCCAATCTGAAATAATACAAAAACCACACTGATGTTCTTTTCCCCACTGTGTATTTTTGTCTCCTCTGCCATAGATTGACTGTGTCACGTAGAGCGACACAGACACGTAGAGTGACACATCACATAGATATATAATAGAGTATACACACACACACACATACACATATAAACATCGGTTTACTTCTGGGTTCTCAATTCTGTTTTATTGATCTATGTGTTTGTTTTCATGCTAGTATCATAATGTTTTTGTTACTATGGCTTTGTAGTATAGTTTAATATCAGGGAACATAATACCTCTAGTTTCGTTGTATCTTCTTAATATTGCTAGGATCATTAACATTTCAATATTTTCTCCTCAAATTTGAGATTCAATAAAATTCTAGTATAAATACTAGTAAACTTTTGGGGGATATAGAAATTAACATGTTTAATCTTAAATTTATATGAAAATTCTAAGACTAAGAGTAACCAAGATAATCCTTAAAAAATATGCAGGACATGTGTTGCCATATTTCAAAACTTCACTATGAATAAAGCCCTTAAAACCAAACAGAATTTACCTGATTGGATTTCAAAATATCTTGGGACTGGTCATTTTTTTCTTCTACATTCTCCTTTTTTTGAACAGAAATGTCTGTAACATATTTTCCAAGATTCCTATGCCTGTCCTACTATTGTATTTTGGGAAGATATAACTCGTTTTTCTAGTTTCATATGTCCAGAGATGGAAAACGATTTAATTTATTTACTTTTCTTGAAGTATAATTGAATTACCATATTTTATTTGTTTCAGGTGTACAACATAGTGATTCAATATTTATCTACATTGCAAAATGATCAGAAGTCTAGTTACCTTCTGTCACCACACAGTTATTGAAATATGGAGTATATTCTCTATGCTGTTCATTAATTTCACATGACATTTATTTTAAAACTGGAGGCTTGTATCCCTTATTCCCCCTCACCGATTTTGCCCATCTCCCCACCATCAGTTTGTTTTCTGTATCTATGAGTCTGTTCTGTTTTATTTTGTTTATTCATTTTTTTTTTCAGATTCTACATAAGTAAAATGATATAGCATTTGTTTTTCTCTGTCCGACTATTTTCACTCAGCATAATACACTCTGGGCTCATCCATATTGTAACAAATGGCAAGATTTCATTCTTTTAATAGCTGAGCAATATTCTATTACATAATGGAATATATATGTGTTTCATATATATCTCACATCTTCTTTACCTATTCATCTGTCAGTGTATGCTTAGTTTGCTTTGGCTATTCAGGTTCTTTTGTGCTCCACATAAATTCTAGGATTATTTGTTCTAAGTATGTGGAAAAAAACCTTTGGGATTTTGACAGAGCTTGTAATGAATTTGCAAATTGCTTTGGGTGAGTCCAATGTAATCATGGTAGTCTATACAAGATGGACAAGGAGGATCAGAGTGAGAAATGTACTGACAGAAGCAAAGGCCAGAGTGATGTTGTTACTGGAAGGAGACCACATCCCTGGAATGCAAGTAGCCTTCACAAACTGCAAAAGACTTGGAAACAATTCTCCTTTAGAGCATCCAGAAGGAATGAAGCCCTGATGAAACATTGATTTTAGCTCACTAAGACCCATTTTAAACTTCTTGCCTCTAGAACTGTAAGAGAGTAAGCTTGCATTGTCTTAAGCCACTATATTTTTGTTAATTTGTTACAACAGCAGTAGGAAACTAATATGTGTTAATTATTATACAATGATTTGTATAGTATATCATACAAAATATGACATTATGAGGACAATAACTATAGATGAGTAGAAGGGAATGTAGAGATCAGAAATAGATGAAGCCCACTGAGTCAGTGGGTTTTTGACAAAGGCACAAAAGTAACTCAAAGGGAGAAAGGAGAGTTTTTTTTAATAAACGATGTCATAAACACTGTATATCAGTGGAAAAAAGTAGACCTCAACCCCATCTCACACGATGCACTAAAACTAATTTGAGGTAAGTGGTAGGGCTAAACATAAACCTCAGAACTACTCTTAAAGGAAACAGGAGAATATTCTTGCAACCCTAGACTAACAAAGTTTTAATAGGCAACAAAAAATTTAACATAAAAATGATAAATTAGAATTAATCAAAATTAAAAATCACCAGGAAATGAATAGTAATAGAAGACCAGAAAAAAATTTCCATAACATATATCTGATGAAGGACCTATATAAAAATATTGTAGAGTACTCTTAATACTCAATAATACAATGATAAACAAGGTAATTTTTAAAATAGACAATGGGCAAGGACTTTAGTAGACAAAACAAAGGAAGATGTACTAATGAACAATGAACATAGGAAGAAAATAAGATTTCGTTGTCAGAGAAATGTAAATTACTGTAACAAGGAGGTATTGTCTTCTAGATCCCATAGCATAGAAAAAATAAAAGACTGATAATATCAATTATGAACAAAGATATGAAGCAATTAGAACTGGTGAGAGTGTGAAATGGCTCAACAACTTTAGAAAACAGTTTGGCAACAATTTATTCCTGAGCATTTATGCAAAAGAAATAGCAACATATGTTCACAAAAATACTCAAACAGAAATGTTCGTAGAAGCATTGTTCATGATAGCAAAAAATATGAAACAACTGAAATGTCCAGAAACAGACAAATGTATAAGAAAATATGATATTTGTATATGATGGAAAACAACTGGCAATAAAAAGAATAAATTATTGATATGCAACTAGATGGATGAATTTCCAAACCAGCATACTGAGAGAAAGAAGGCAGACACAAGAGGGCACATATAATTCCATTTTTAAAGTTCTATAGAAATAAAAGCTATTCTGTGTCAGAAAATAACCAGAACAGCAATTACCTCTACATGATAAGGATTAACTGGAAATAATACAAGAAAAATATTCTATCTTAATAAGAGTATGAGTTACTCATGTATATGCATCAACTTGTACACATGTGTTATGTATTGTGTATGCAAAAAATACTCAAATAAATATAAAATAGTTTAAACATCCAAAAAGATTTTATTTAATAATTTTAGTTACAAAAGAAGGTATCATTTTTCCTTGGTATTGGGAAAAAATAATTTTCAAGGTGAGCAAATGGTTAGAAAACATTAAAGAGAAGGCTGCAATCTGAAAAGAGTAGATTATACATTTTTTTGCAAAGACGTATTAGATACTCAATAAACACTGATCACATACATGTACTCAATAGGCCCTCAAGAATTACATTTTCACTATGTAAGTACAAATAAAACTTGATAAATACAGAAAACTTAGAAGAAAAGAAAAAATTAACTTACAGCTGAATTTCCCTTTCTGATGTTTTCTTTGTATGAGCTTTACTTTTATACAGAGGTCAACACTTTATAAAGTTGTTTTTCTTTTACTATAATGTTGTAAACAATTTTAAAATTGAATATACTCATTGTAAGCATCATTTTAATGGTTGCATTATGTTACATTGAGTAAATCTTTCAAAATGTATTCTTACTTAAGTTCCTATGTATTTATAATTTTTATGCCTTTCAGATGGATTATTTCTGATAGTAGTCACTCTTTTAGTCACTGATAAATTTCTTTTGCATTTAAGGATATTTTGCTTGATATGTATATATAAATATATATGAGCTTTCTTTTGGTTAGTAATTGCCAAGTGTGTTGTTTTTATCCTTTTACTCCCAAATTTCTTATGACAATAAGTTTTAGGTTTATCTTTTTGCAAGTGACATAAAACTGGGTATTATTAGTTGTATCTGAAAATATCTCTCTGCAATAAATTTGTTACATAACATTTGACAATTACAAAAGATTATATAAAATATATATTCATAAGTTTATATATTGAAGACTTGCATTTTATGCACTATATATATATACACATAGAGAACAGGTATGAAGTTTGTGGCATGAAGGGAATGAGAGGTAGGAAGTATTGGAGGTCAAGTCTCAAAAGATAGTTTGAAATCTGATTGTTTAAGGCATTGAATACTACATTAAGGAATGTGGACTTAATCTTAGCATTGAAGAAGAATTACTGGTTGCAAACAGAAGCAACAGTAGATTCATGTATTTGAAGTGATAGTTTGATAATTGTATGAGGTGAACTGAATAGAAAGAAGCATTTGACTAAGTCATTATTTTGGAAGTATGTGTGATGTTTGATATAGGCCTTTGCAAGGGTTTGAAAAGGCTTGCAAATGTAAAAAAAATGAGGGAAGACAAGTCCATTTTAATTGACAAATATTTGATGGTAGATCTACAGGCTTTGGTGACCACTTAAATGGAAAAGTAAGGAAGATTTGAGAAATAGTTTTTGGAGAGAATGATATCTCATGAGTTGTCCAAATCCAAGGTATGGATGAGCTCTCTCAGGGAAAATGGGAATTTGAGAACAGGATGTTGAGGAAGAGGGATAGTTACCAGAATTACTGAGAAAGGGGAGCTGTGTGCGAAAATGATTAGAAAGAGTTGGTATCTAGGGTTCTTTGATCATTTATCTCATATGATGAAAATACATAATATTATGAATCTTTAAAATCATGCCTTTCAGACACTCTGAAATACTCTCTTATAGACAAATTGTTGTGTTTTTGAAACTTTAAACTTTAAGGTACCTGAATTTAACTTAATCTGCAGTAAGTAATAAAGCTTGTTGATGGCCATAATATGAGCTATTGTATACTTTTAATGCTCTTGTAATTTTTAAAAAAATTATATGAGGTCTATCTAGAAAAACTCCAGCTACTATAATATAACAAGAATGGTTTGTGCAACTGGCAGTCAAGGAGAGAGGACTGGAATGTGCATGCATGAATAATGACAACCTCACCTTATTAGTCAGTGGGGTCAGTAGATGCCCTTGAATGAGCATGTGTACTCTGTGGCCATCGTGTTCAAAATGACTGAGTGAGTAGAGAATTGAATCTACCTTAAATTTTGCATTAAGTTTGAACATTACTCCATGGAAATTATTTGGATGATTCAGAAGGCCTGTTACGAGCAACTGTTGGTTGGCAGCTTCATCATGACAATGTGCCCACTCATGCATTATGTCTAGTACACAGTTTTTTGGGGAAACATCAAATCACCCAGGTGACTCAGCCCTACCTACAACCCAGATTCGGCTCCCTGAAACTTCTGGGTTTTCCCAAAACTATAATCATCTTTGAAAGGGGAAAGATTTCAGACTGTCAATGAGATTCAGGAAAATACATTTGGAGAGCTGATGGTGGCTGGGACCACTGTGTGAGGTCCCAGGGGAACTACTCTGAAGGGGACTGAAGTGTCTTTGTCCTTAGTACAATATTTCCTGTACCTTGTATCTTCTTCAGTAAATGTCTCTATTTTTCATATTACATAGCTGGGTTCTGGACAGACCTCGAATTCCTATTGTCCACTGACATTAAATTTTTTTAAACTTTGGTCAGAACCTCTTACTCCTCTGCTCAAAACCTTGTAATAGTGTCTGAGTTCACTTCCTAGAATTTAAAGTCCATCAATGAACTGAAGGATTTAGCTGCATACAACCTTGCCTTTACCTACCTTACTGTCCTTCATTTACTATGCACCAGACTCACTGGCCTCCATGCTCTTAGTTAAACATGCAGAGCTCTCTTCCACCCCAGGGACTTGCTGTGGCTTTTTCCTGGAAACATTCTCCTGCCTACGTTCATGCAGCTGAGTCACTCACTTTCTGTCAGGCCTTCTCCAACTACCATATGTGAAAGAGCTCCTTGTCTGTACGCTCATGGCATTGCCTGTCCCCTTACACTCGCCTGATGCCGTCTCACAGCATTTTATAACACCTCAAACCCTCTGTATTTATTATATTGTTTTTCTATTTCTTGTTACTCCCACCATAATCTCATGAAGTTCAGAACTTTGATTTTTTTACTGTTGTGATAGTAATGGGACCTGCATGGTATGGTTGGCATTCAATAAATACTAGAATGAGTGGCCTGATAATGAGAATTATTTCAGCTATAAAGACAAAGATTTTATTGCTGTGGGTTTCAGGCTGGCAAGGCAGTAGATGGTGGTGACTAAATAATACTACTTCTTGGGGAGGCGTGTTTGAGGAAAGCATCTGGGTAAAATAAAAGCCACTTGGTAGTTGCAAAGGAAGACTTTATTGCTTACTATTTTAACTATTGAAGAGTCTTAAGTGTAAGGGATCCAGTGTTTTCTCTTAATAAAACCAAATGGAATTCCCTTAAGTTCTAAACAGAAATGGATTTTCCACATATGTTAGAGCAATGGACCCCATAAATTTAATATCCTATTCTTGCTATTCTTTTCCCCATTAGAACTGCATGTTAATGAATGAGCATTCAATTCTGATGTAGTTTACCATTTAGATTTTGATTTAGCACAAATTTTATATATGTATTTTTAATTTAAATTTTAAATTTCTTTAACATCATTAATATGATTAACTTTGTAAACTAAAATACAGTATAAAATCAAAAGCAATGTTTCTACAAAGATAGCATGCTTCTGAATTTAGTAGAACCAGATATTTGAAGGTTATGGTTAATAATCTTTTTTTAAATTTATTTTTGTATTTGTTTTGTTGTCTGTTAATGACACTATTATACCAAGAGTTTAAGAATTTAGGCCAACAAAACTTAAAATATAGAAAATCCTATCTATCATGTAATTTACTTGCCATTTTAAAATGGAATATTGTGATTTTATTTTTAGTATTGCAGCACGAAGCTCATTAGCATGTTGTAGTAGCATCGCTCCGTGGTCCACACACTCCAGCATGTATTGGAATCCCTGGGAAGGTTTGATAAAATGTCTTCTTGAACCCCTACTCCAGAGTTTCTGGTTCTGTAGGTCTGGAGTGGGAAGCACACATTTTCATCTCTAACAAGTTCCCAGGTAATGATGCTGATACCAGTTTGAGGACCACACACAGCTTTAGAAACATTGGCCTAGGCCAGAGATTCTCAACTGGTGTGGCACAAGAATTTTAAAAACATGCATTTAGTCAGGGGCAGTGACCTTTTTCCCTTAGATTGTCAAATAAATAAATGACAAGAGCCAACATGACAATATTTGTCCAGTGTGAATGAATCAACATTATGCCTATTTTTTTGTAAGATGAGTTGCTGGCTTTTAGTAATTAGATTATGTGTGCTGTGAGATTTAAAAAAAAGAGTTTGAAAACTGCTTTTTTAGACTTTTGGCAATGGTTCTCAAAGATGGTTGCTTACTAGACTCATCTGTGAGTGTTTTTGTTGTTGTTTGTTAATGTAAATTTCTTAACTGTATTTAATCAATACTTATTAAACCACAATCTCTGAGTGTGGTATGATGGGGTCTCTCTCTCTCTTTTGTAAACTGCCTAGATGTTACTGATGGTCACGTGTGTTCGTGAGCTACTGCTCCAGGACAGTGGTTCTCAAACTCAGCTAGCGATGGAATTGATAGGGAAGCTTTGGAACTATCCATGCCTGGGTCTCAAACCCAGAGCGTTTGACTGAATTTTTCTAGAGTATGTTCTGAGCAATAGGAATTTTAGAAGGGTACCCATTTGTTGGTTTTTAAGTATGAGAACTATTGCTATAGGTTTTTATTCTTTAATATTAGGCTGTTTTCTTAATCAGATTTCTCTTTCTGATGACCTACACATTTATTAAAAATCTGTGGGCAAAGTGTTATGCTAGTGGCAATATAGAATATTAAGTGATATGAGGAACATCTTTTTCTTAATTAAGGGATACACATGAAGTTAACTAGAAGTATAAAGTATCTGGTATTATTTCTGCCTGGGAAGATTAGAAAAGATTCATACAAGTGAACTTATTGTTTACAGTCCTAGATAACTAAAGCTTTGAAGTTATTCACTATCTGGATTTCAAGAAAATGATGTTTAAAGTATAAGAAAGACACCAATAAGAGAAAATAAATTGATTAGTCATTCAAATTTATGAAAATACACTAAAGTAATTTTAATGATAATAGCAATTATGATATAGTCTGTTTGTTGCAAAGACATCAGTAATTAAAAGACTATTTTTGAAAAATGTATGAAATAACTGTTATCTCCATTGTACTGATGCACAGAGATACAGTGATCCTTTTTCCTAAGGCACACTAAGTGCTTAACCTTGGTTTGCATTTTGTTGTCTCAGAAGCACCTTACATTTCAAGTCAGATTCGTGAATTTCAGAATATTCATTTGTATTTTGTTCTACAAAATGGTCAATGTAACTCTGGATTTTTCCAAGAAATTTGGAGTTGAATTAGCACATTTGGTTAGAGGTTTGTGCTAATGATACCAATCTAATTAGTTTGTTCCCTATATAAACTAGGTAGCTTTGCTTTGTTTTCAGTCCCAAATTGCACCCCAGTGGCTGTTCTGAAATCATGTGACATTTTTTCACAAGGATGTCTTCTTATCTAGACAATGTGGATGCGTTAGTGAAATCCATAACTTATTTCCAATAATAAGTGTGCTATGCTTTATTGATGCCGAGTCAGTCATGTAATCTTCACATGTCAGTTTTATCTAGTTTACTACTCTGGTTTACTTCATGTGGCACCTTTTTGTGGGTGCCTGATGGGGTGACGTTTATCTGGGTGATCCACTGGCCAGCTGCCAATGCCTCTGCGAACTATTTAAGGCTACAGCTAAAAACTTGTGTGAAAACTTAGTCTCTTGAGGAATGCCATGGCCTATTTACTTCAGAATTCACAGGTCCTGAGTTTTATAGTATGTTCGTGAACTTAAACTTTAGAAAACCCATTACCCTCTTATGCATTCCTTAATTTGTGTATCTAAAAGGTTTTTTAGAATGTAATTCTTATCTCCTGGGTAGAACATTATTATATCCCCCTTTTTTAATCACTTCATGCTTTCACAGATTAAAAAGAGGCAATATCTTTAGTAATCTTACCATGATATAACAATAAACCATTGTTCTCTTAAACAGGATAAAGAAGAAGATAACTTAGCTAATATAATATGTTATTATAAACAACAGGAAAAAAAGAAAGAGGAGAGTCCCTTTAAAACAATCCTCATGTAAAGCATAATGTTGCAGGCTTAGGAAAAGAAAGCATCAACCATTTAGTAATAACCTTGAGTCCTAAAATGTTGAAGAAAATTTAGCCCTCTCCCAATATTTTTAATATAGAGCATTTCAGCTTTTGGTATTTCATGGGAATGGAAGTTTTAGATAGCAATACTGACAGCAAGAGGGTACCATGGATTTGATAAACATAGGATTCATGCTGGAGCCTGAAGAGATAGAGGACTTAGTGAGTGACTGGAGGTCAAAGCATTAGCATGATCCCCCAGAATTCTAGTCTAAGTGAGAGCATGGGTGCAGTTGCTGCTAACTAAGAGGGAAAAGAGTGGAAGAGGACGGGATTGGACAATGGGAGAGGAGCAAGAACTGTTTTGATATAATTCTGTGATCCTATTAGATTTTAGGTGAAAATCACATTTTGCCAATTCATTAAGAATAGATCTGGACTGGTTATATAAATTAAGGACTTGGCAAATGGACAGTATTTCAAGCTATAGAAGTGAATGAAATAATTTAGAGACTATGTTATGGGTAGAATTGTCAAATCCCCAAATTCACACATCTTCACCCCTTCCCTATATCCCGCAATAAAGAATTGTTGAAATCTGAAATTTTAGTATCCCATAATGTGGACTTATTTGGAGATAGGGTCTTTAGTGAGGTAAACAGGTTAAAATGAGGTCCTTTGGAGTGTAATCTGACTGGTGTCCTTATAAAAAGGAGACATTTTCATACAGATACATGCAAAGGGAGAACCCCATGTGAAGGTGAAGGTGAAAGTGAAGGTGATTAGGGTGATGCTTTTACAAGCCAAGAAATACCAAAGATTGCCAGCCAACTAGTAAGGGGAGAGAGGCATGAAAGAAATTCTCCTTCATGGCCCTCAGAAGAACACCTTGATCTTGGACATCTGACATCCAGAATTGTGAGACAATACGTTTCTGTTTAAACCGCTCAGTTTATGGTACTTTGTTATGACAACACTACCAAACTAATACAGAATGCATGCTTTGAGAAAATATAAGAGCTTTCAAAACTGAGCTCTGAAGTGTTCCAAAAAAGAAATATCTAAGAGAGCAGAGAAAGTCATAAATGAGGCTGAAATTGAGAGGGAAAAATTTGGTAAAATAAAAATGGTGTGATGGAGAGAGAGAGAGAGAGACTCATGAAGAAATTGGTCAACAGTTCTGCATGTAACTGAGAGACAAGCACTGTGTTTTTAAGTTGTGTCTGGTTCTAAAATTCTAGGATTCTATTATCTGCTTTAGAGGAGAGGGTGATCAAGGATAAATAAGTTCACTTAATAAAAATAAGTTACACTCTCAACAGCAAGGTCACAGCATGCCTGTTAGGGTCAAAACTAATTTCTCTTTTCTGGAGACCCTAAATGATATTTTAAAAAACTTTTTAATTGATAGCTTGAATTTTGATGCCAGTTTTGATGTGTGGGTTTTCTGATACCACCAAGAAATATCCTGTACTACCTTGGAGTTCTACAGTTAAACTCAGTTCTGATACTATTTACCTGAAGACAGTGTCAGATCCCCCAGATTAAGGGCTCAGTTCCACAAGACTGATCCCCACTTCAGATGCCAATCTCAAGTCCTTGTTTTTAGCTGTGCCTGTGACTGACACAATACTCAGAGGTTCCCAAGACCCCCTCCTTGGAGTCAGTTATTTGCTACAGTGGTTCACAATTCAGAAAAATATTTTACTTACTAGATTAACAATTTATTACAAAAACATACAAGTCAGGAATAGATGGAAAAGATTCATAGGGATATGTATGGGGAAGGGGCACAGAACTCCCAGGCTCTTAGTCCACTCTCCACAAACCTCCATGTGCTTACAAACCTGGAAGCTTTCTGAACCCTATCTTTTTTGGGCCTCATTACATAGGCAAGGCTGATTGATTCATTTACCACCTGGGATTGAACCCAACAGCTAGCCCCTGTTCCTTCCCCCAAGGTCAGGATGGGACTGAAAGTTCTAATACCCCTATTGCGTGGTTGGCTCCTTGCCACCATATCACATCCTTAGGTTATCTGGGCTTTCCAAAAGTCAACTCATAAAGACAATTTTTCTGTTCTCATAACTAGAAAATTCCAAGGGTTTTAGGGACTCTGCCAGGAATGGAGTTGAAGACCAAATGCATTCCACTTATTATGAATCACAATTTCACAATAACATCGTTACATGGTTCAAAATTTAAAAGTGGGAAGTTCCCTTCTTTTTCTTTCTTTATTTTTTATTGTTGTTCCAGTACAGTTGTTTCCATTTTCCCCTCACCACTCTCCACCACCGCACCCGCCCCCACCTCCTACCCTCAAACGTACCCTAATTTGACTTTGTCCATGGGTCCTTATACATGTTCCCTGATGACTCTGCCTTGTCAGTTCCTCTTTATCCCCACCCCTCACCTCTGGTTACTGTCAGTTTGTTCTTTATTTCCATGTCTCTGGGTCTATTTTTCTTGCTTGTTTGCTTTGTTAATTAGGTTCCACTTATAGGTGAGATCATATGGCATTTGTCTTTCTCCACCTGGCTTATTTTGCTATCCAGTTCCATCCATGCTGTCACGAAGGGTAGGAGCTCCTTCATTATTTCTGCTGCATAGTATTCCATTGTATAAATGTACCATCATTTTTTGATCCACTCATTTACTGATGGGCACTTAGATTGCTTCCAGGACATGGCTATTGTAAATAACATTGCTGTAAATGTTGGGTTACATAGGTTCTTTTGGATTGGTGTTTCAGGATTCATAGGGTATAATTTCAGCAGTGCATTGCTGGGTCAAAAGGAAGTTCCATCTTTAATTTTTTGAGGAAATTTCGTACTGTTTTCCACAGTGGTGGCACCAGTCTGCATTAATACCAACAGAGTAGTTACAGGGTTCTCCTTTCTCCACATCCTCTCCAACACTTGTTGTTTGTTGATTTGTTTAGGATGGCCATTCTGACTGGTGTAAAGTGGTATCTCATCATGAGTTTAATTTGCATCTCTCTAATAGCTAGCAATATTTAGTATCTTTTCATGTGTTTCTGGATCCTCTGTATGTCCTCTTTGGAGAAGTTTCTGTTCAAGTCCTTTGCCCACTTTTTAATTGGGTTGCTTGTATGGGTTGCTTACATGGATTTTCCCCTCTCTGGGTTAGGGAAGTTTTCTGTCATTATTTTTTCAAAAATGTTTTCTATCCCTTGCTCCTTTTCTTCTCCTTTTGGTATTCCTATGATTCAAATGTTGTTGCATTTCATGTTGTCCTCAAGTTCCCTTAAGCTATCTTCATATTTTAAGTCTGTTTGTATGCAGCTGTTCTACCTGGGTATTTCTTTCTTTGTCTTCCAGCTCAGTAATTCGATCCTCTGCTTCATCCAGCCTGCTTATAATTCCTTCTAGTGTATTTTTTTTTTTATTTCATATATTGTATTCTTCATTTCTTTCTGGTTCTTGTTTATAGTTTCTATTTCCTTTTTCATGCTGTCGTAGTTGCCACTCAGTTCCTTGTAGTTGTCAGTGAGTTCCTTGAGCATCCTTATAACCATTCTTTTGAATTCTATATCTGATATATTGCTTGCCTCCATTTCATTTAGCTCTTTTACTGGGGAATCTTCGATTTCTTTTGACTGTGGGGTCTTTCTTTGTCTTCCCATTTTACGTGACTCTTTTTGTTTGTCTCTGGGATTCCAGATGCTCTGCTTTGACAGATGTCTTCATAGGGTGAACTTCTGTAGTAGGAGTTCTGTGGGACTCCGTGGTACAGTCTCTTTGATCTCCTTGTCTGGATGCTCTAGGGCTGCCCTTTGTTATGTTTGTGTGGGTTTTCTTGTACTTGGTGCCTCAAGGATGGGGACTCAGTCTGGTCTACAGTAATCGTAGGTGCCCAGTTGCCAGCCCACACCCTCAGAGCACTGTGCAGCCTGCACTGTCCACTGTGTGCATGTGTGCTGATAATCCACCTCATTTTGTGACCCTTTGATCAGTCCATGAGGTGCACTGAGTGGGAGCAAATCATGTGTCCCCTCCTCCCTTTTTGCTGGCCTAGCCACTGCATGCGCATGAGGTCCCTTCACTGGGTTTCAGTCCCACAGTTGGAAGAAGTCTCTCGGGGCTGCTGCCTCTCAGAGCCCTGATAACCCTTCTGACCACTCTGTGAGGTGCCCTGATTGGGAGCAGATCGCATCCCCACTCCTCCCTCTTTGCTGGCGCTGCTCCTGAGTGCATGAGGCCCCTGTGTGTGCAAGGTCTCCACATGGCTGCTCAGTTCTCTTTTTGAGAAAAGTCCCCTTGGGTGCCATTTGCCAGTCTTAACAAGCAACCAGCTTTCCACACAGTCCAACTCTCTGAGCAGCCCAAAGTGTATCTGGGTCACAGTCAGTCACTGCCCATCTCTTCTCCCAGCTCCAGGTGTCACCCTGTTCCCCAATTTCACTGGTACTGCCCCAGCTGGTGATCACTGCCCCAGCTGGGGTGCACCACTGGCTGTGTGTTACTTATTGCCTTTTTATCCCCCGAGAGACTTTACCCGTCTAGATCTCTGTTGCCGCAGATCTGAGACTTACCCAGTCTGGTAGGAGAGGGAAACACTGGGTTACTATCACTGACCCAGCTCTCCTCCAGTGCTCCCAGGGCAGCCTGGTCTCCAATGCATGGCCTGGGGAGGTTCAGTAGGCCTACAAAATCTCCTTACTGTCCATTTTTAAGCCTCCTCTGTATACTTTGGCTTCTAAACACCTTCGATCCTGTTGGCTGTTCACTCTGTTCTTCGGAAGATCAGCTAGGTGTCCCATTTGGGTGCACAAGCAAGTGGGCTCAGCTCCCACCTGCATCGCCATCATCTTCCTCTCCCCAAATGTTCCCTTCTAGATGCTTTCCTAGTCATCCAGTTCTCCCTCCTTTATTTTGAATCCTTCCAGAGATGACTTAGGCATATTAAAATATTCTTTTATGTATTTTATACATATAAATATTATTTTATATATTTCATATATTTTATATATATTCTTCCCCCTTTATAGTACAAGAGGTGACATATTATAAACACAGTTTCTTACCTTACTTTTTCATTTAATAATGTATTTCCAAGTATTCTATACCAAAACCGAAAAACTTCCTTATTCTTTTTTGTAAGTTATATTCCACTTTCTGGGTATAACTTATCTAATCAGTCCTCAGTTCATGAGCACTGAGAATGCTTCTACTTTCCTAGTAGAAAATATTCTGTCATGAATATATCTGTATATTATTTGAATGTAATCAAGTTTATCTATAAAATATATGCCTAGCATGACAAAATTGCTACGTCAAAAGATGGTGAGCTTCTAATTTTTATGGTATTGGCAAATTGCATTTTGTATGAATGTCAGCAATTTGAACTTACACCATCCGTGCAAAAGAGGGTCTGTTCCTGTTCCCTTACCAATGCAGTGTGTGATCAGATTGTTAATCTTTGTCAAATTGGTAGCTTAAAAATGGCATCTCAGGATAGTGAATTTTTATTTCTATAATTATTAATAAGTTGAACATCTTTTCTTCTGTTGAACCATTTTTCCATTTTTTTTCTATTGAGTTGTTAGTTTTCCTTATCACTTTGTAAGTATCTACTTATATGTAAGGGAAATTGATTCTTTTTTTCTGATATAAATTGTAAAATTGTCCCAACTTGTCATTATTTTTTAAAATATTTTTTTACTCCTGCACAGATTCTTGATTTTTATAAGGTCAAACTCTTCAATACTTTCCTTTGCAGTCGAATCCTGCCTTCTCAGGTATACTATAGACCTAGTGTAAACTGACTATAGTTAGAATGTTAACTGCTTGCTAATGAAATGCCATAGAAGCTTTTAAAATGAGTATGACCCCTTAAATAATTTAATATTATTCTAACCCAATTTCAGCCTTAAAGATAGCTTGAAAAAAGAAAATACAATGAAAACAATTAATCTAATTTGATATTAAATAAATTCACTTAAATTTAATGAGGATTAAATGAATAAAATCTTAAGACATTTATTTGTTAAACATAGGTAGCATTCCAAATGTTGACTTTTTCCTTCCCTTTGATGTATATTAACCAACAGTTGAATTTTTGGTAATATCATGAAAAGATGAACAACTCTTTTAGGAGTAAAATTTTAAAAAGGACTCCATAAATGAGTCATGAAATTCGTGAATTTTGATATAGAATCAAAGTATAATATATTTTGTTTGTTTTCTTATTAACTATTTAAAACACTTTATTGTAAAGTAAGAAATATTAACAAAAAATGAGAATAGGTTAACAATTTACTGTATCTTATTCATATAAAGTTACAAACTTTATTGTGACTTTTACTGCTTGTGAAAAAAAGGTGATTTCAGGAAGCACATTTCTATGACCAAAGTCAGAATTGAAAGATTAACCATAGAAGCAGAATCAGTGCTCTGTGACTGAGAATGAGACAAGTGGGCTTGATATTTGGAGAATCTGGGAGAAAAGATATATCTTTATGCTTAAAAGAAGAGTTTTGCAAATCATACTTGATAATGTGATTTTTTAAAAATCTGGATTGAGGTAAAGAATCTCTTGTCCTTCACCAAACCTCATTTTTCTTAATATTTCATTGCTCAAATATTTAAAAGGAAGTGCATTTTGCTCAATTTGACCTAGGTGGATAAAAGTAAAAAGGATAAATGACCAGGATTTATATTATCTAGGACTTATGTGCTCTTGTCTATAGACTTGTATGGAAAAATTATTTTTTAAAAAAAGGTTTCTTAAAAAAAAAAGTAAGATATGAGGCCAAAGACCAGACCAACAAAGTATTCAGGTCTCTGTGGGCCCAATTCACTAAAAGTTTGAGCCGCTCAATTTTCTGAATTAGTTCTTTTTAAAAAGTTATTAAAAGCTTTATCTGAGCTTAGAAGCCTGGCCTGATGAGTAACACATTAAAATTACATCAAAAAGAAGTGAGTTTGCCCATCAACTTATCTCCTGAGCTTGGCCAAGTCATTCCACTGACTAATTCAGGACATTTGCAGAATCGCCAGAAAGGAATGCTGTACCCATTCTGTTTCCAGAAGGCTTTTACAGAACCAGGTCTTAAAATTAGGTTAAGCTAGTCCAAAATGTTTAGCACAAATTTCTGGCCATGTGGTCATCTATCTCCTAACAAGATGAACTTGGTGAATTTTATATTCTCTTTGTGGATGCTATCTATTTTACTATATTTAAATTTGTCATCTTTTCTTATAATTTGACACTCGGGTTACTGTGAATAAAAGCTATGATTTTTTCCCTTTCAGCAAAATCTCAGTGTGAAGATAAAAAACTTCCCCCTTTGTTAAAAATTACCCCACTTAGACATAATTCATTAACTCCATACACTTGATAAAGTTAAACACTTTATTTGCTACCCTGGCCAATTTTTTTTCCATACAAGAGAAAAAAAATGAATGAATGAATATTCACATTTAACCTTTAGCTCTGGGCTAAAATGTATTATGCACCATATTTTGGTTTTTAAAAATAATCACCTTGTCAGAGTTCAATGGCAAAGTGAAGTCAACTCTGTCAATAGAGACAATTTGAGGGGGAAAAACATTCTTCACCCCCTTGAGTATCATTTCATTTGAATGTTCCTGATTTTTACCTGATGCTTTTTTGGGAATGCTCCATGAAACAATATAATGAAGTCTAAAATACCACACACTGAAAACTCATCTTTGCTGACAGCACATAGATGACAAGTATTGATGTTCTCAGACATGGTCCGTATTTGAACACTGTATTTTATGTACATAAAATGCATATCTGGAAGTTTCTTTTTAAACTCCACAAGCATAGAAAAACCTGGATCCCCATATGTCTAACAATGTATTGTATGAATATATTTACACCACCACAACAGCAACTGCTTTCATTGTTTTGCTGTAAGCGAAATCACAGTAAGGATATACAGCACTTAAAATGTATTTTTAAACATATAACAGAAAAAAGCAGAAGTGTTCATTAAAAATATTGAGGTAAGAAATAAAGTAAAATAACACTTATCGACATTATCTATAATGAAAGATGTTGGCAATTGAGTATAGGTGAACTGTTTGTTTGTTTGTTTGTTTGTTTTGGATGGGGATGGGTCTTGGAGTTGTAGAAGAGCTTTGACTTCTATTTTAAAAACTTGCTGTCAGTGAAAGACTGAAATGATTTCCAAAATTTTGTGTTAATGTTTTAGATGCCAGATATTTTAAAATTAGCCTATGTCTAAAACAGTTTAAAAGTAAATTAAGATTATTCATTAGGAAAATCAAGAGTTTTTAATGTCCTGCGTGGTTCACTTTTACTACTTTTAATTGTTATTAATTTTACTTTATTTCGAATCAAAACCTTTAATTAAAGAATTGATACTACTGTGGCTTATTTTTAGATATTGCACAGCAAATACAAATAAGTGAATAAATGAATTGATGCATAGGGACAGATATGGAAATTCCATGGTCCTTCTACAAATCACAGAAAAAGAGATTACTTCTCATATGAGTATAAGTATAATTAATAGAAGTTTTTCTTTAATTTTTTTTACCCTTCTCTTGGTGTCCTATGACAATCTCAGAGTTTGAGATGACAATGGCCACAGGACTAACGGGGTCCAGGTCCATCTTCTGATATTCCGAGGTCAAATGAGATTTATAGAGGCTTTGAGGTCCTCAGAGGAAAAACTTACCCTGAATTCAAATGGCAGTCACAGTCAGGACTTACATATACTGTATCTAAAAAAAAAAAATCTTTGGTTTAATACTCTGTTCTTAAATTTGAGGAGAAAAAGTTAAGAAAACTTGTATTATGACAGGAGGCAAGAAGCCAGCAGTAGTTCAAAATGGTTGATCCAAAAGAGAAATCCTATTGTGCTGTGGCAAATGAGCAGAGTAAGAATGACTTCAGTGAATTTTATAAAGGTCAAAGACAGCTTTTGTAGACACAAGTCACAAGCCGTTTATGTTCTGCAGCTCCCCATGAACATTTTGTTGTAGAATTCTATATATATGAACCTACTTTTCTAGGGGATTTTAATAAAAGCCACCGAAGCAAGTATGGACAACTATACAAATTAGTAAGTATATCTGTAGAGAGATAGCTCCATAAATGTCAAATAAATACACATGTGAAAGACATATGTATATGATGATTATTTTAAATTCCACTGTACAAATCCATAAACTTTTTGGAAAGAGTGAGAAAGATATGCAGGTAGTATAATATTATCAATGTGGGAAAAATTAATGAACTAAGAATATCTTTGTCACAGTTTAAGTTACACATGAAATAAAATTCAGTGAGGCTGTCCATTATAAAATTTGCTCATTTCTTCACACCATATCTTTTTCTTCTAAGATGGTTTGTTAGTAAGAGAAACTCCTCATGTTCTTTAAGAACAAAGGAGGTGAAAATCATACCTCTCTGTGTGCCTGAGTCTCCACTCCACCCCATCCCCTCAGCTGTCCTTATGAAGCACCTTGGATGCAACACTGTCGTGGGACCAACAAAACTGAAATTGTGTGTTTAGAACCTTTCTCCTACACAATGAACTTTCTTGGTGCCAATAGAGCTGTGCACAATATTTGGGATTCATTATTTTTTATTGACTTGAACTGAGTGTTGTCTATGTGCTTAAGAGATACTGCTAAAAAGGTGTTCTCAAAAGGAAGATGATGCCCCTTTAAGTAGCAGCTTGGGAGAGCAGGCATAGACACTGTTTAACTTATTAGAGTAACTTTGGTCTGCATTAGTACATGCACGGCAGTGAGTATAATGCTGTAAGTGCACTGGAAAGGCCACATTGGGAGTGATGTGTCTAGTTCTCAATAATACATTTTGGAAGGTCATAGTGTATAGTGTAATTAAAGAAAGTTTTGAGAAAACTAGAAATTTCAGTCCGGAGGGGGTTTTGGGAGGAATAATCTATGCTTTTATTTGTGTGTTTTCTGAGAAACAAGACAGTATTTCTTTTTTGAGTCCTAAGGGAAGAATTAAATGAGTAGTACAGTTAGTTTGATGCATATTTAGTTTGATGTATGTAAGACAGAAGGTTTTATTTTTCAATGGTTTTAGCATTTTATTTTATTTTTAATTAAAATATTTTATTTATTTATTTTTAGAGAGAAGAAGGGAGAAAGAGAGGGAGAGAAACATCAATGCACAGTTGACTCTTGCGCACCCCCCACTTGGGACCTGGCCTGAAACCCAGGCACGTGCCCTGACTGGGAATTGAACCTGCAACTCTTTCATTCGCAGGTTGGCACTCAATCCACTGAGTCACACCAGCCAAGGCTAATGTTTTTAACTTAAATAAAAATAGATACATAATTCCATCTACTACTACCATTTTAAATATGTAACAGTGTTTTTACATAGTAAAGTAGAATAGACATAGTCTCACAATAGACACAATTCTCTTAATATGAATAAATTTAACTTTTAGAAAAACTCAGGATATTATTTTTGTCTTGCAGTTGAACTTTTTTTCATTTATTTATTAGTATAATTAGCATTTTTGTTTGTACCTTGCCCTTCATTTATTTTTTCTGTTGGAGTACTTATTTTTAAATATTTACTATTTCTTTTATCAAATCATTTTTATTGTTATTTTACTACAGTTGTCCCAATTTTCCCCCTTTGCCCTCCTCCACCCATCCCATCCCCTGCTCCCACAGTCAATTCCCACACTGTTGTCCATGTCCATGGGTTGTTCATACATGGTCCTTTATACATGTTCCTTGACACCCTTCCTCTTCTTTCCCCCATTATTCTCCTTCCCCTTCCCCTCTGGTTACTATCAGATGTTCTTTATTTTCAATTTGGTTGTATTTTGCCTGCTTGTTTGTTTTGTTGATTATGTTCTACTTATATGTGAGATCATGTGCTATTTGTCTTTCGCAGCCTGACTTATTTCACTCGGCATAATGCTCTCCAGTTTCAACCATGCTGCATGAAGGGTAGGAGCTCCTTCTTTCTCTCTGCTG
>PVKM010020656.1:9537-23316 GCA_004027735.1 Carollia perspicillata
CCCTCCAGCCCAGGGCGCCATCCTCCCTCCGCTGGATTATGAGCTGCCCTCCCCGCTGGCCTCTGCCTTCACTTGGCCCTGCAGCCTGTCTCCCACACAGCAGCAGACAGACCCTCCCAGCCGTCGCGCTGTAGCCCCCCAATTCCAGCCGTTGTCCCCCAGATGAATCTAAAGCCTTTCCACAGCACTGCAGTCGGTCTCCCCGCCCCTTCCCAGCCTCGTCTCCTGATGCCCTCCCCTCGCTCTCTAGGCCCCAGGCTCAGGCCCGGACCATTCCTTGCACACGTAAGCGTGTACCCACCTCAGGACCCTTGCCCGCACCCTTCCCGCTGCCTCGAATGCTCTTCCCCCACAAACCCGCACAGCCGCGCCCTTTGTTCAGGGCTCTGTCCTGAATGAAGTGTCGTCCCGTTGGGGGTCTTTCCCTGGCCGCCCGTCGGAACAGCAGCTCTCCCCGCTTCTCTCTCCCTGCCTTGCTTGCTTTTCTTCTTGACACTCTCACCACCTGACAATGCGTTGTGTATTCATTTCTTTGGAGATTCTTTTTCCCCCACTGGCACGTGAACGCCATGAAGGCAGGGACTTTTCTGCCTTATTCCTTGCTGAATCCCCCACGGTTAGCACAATGCCCTGCACGTAGTAGGTGGCAGGCAGTAAATACGAGCCGAAAGCAGGAGAGTGGTGAGTAGGGTTGGCCTGGATGAAGAGAGGAGAGCGTGAGGCGGCGTGTGGAGCGAGCCCAGCAAGGGTGAGCTGCAGCCGAGGAGGCCCCAGCTGGTCACGGCGAGGGCCTGAGAGGCCGGCCGAGGATGGAGGCCGTGAGCGGTGAGAGCAGAGGGGCGACGTGATCAGCTGCGCAGATTTAAACGGACTCCAGAGCAGCCCTACTCGGGAGTCCCCAGGGTCCCTGTGACCCAGCCAGCGGCACCTGATTGCCTCCCGGTCAGAGGCCCTCGTACAGCAAAGTCAGAAGACAACGCAGTGGACACGGCAGAGCCTTCCCAGAGCCTAGAACCAACAGCAGGTGACAGCTGGTTCTGGAGCTCTGCGAGAGAGCGTTTCTCAGTTTCACCTAGCAACACCGAGAGGCCAAGAAGCAGCTGTCAGGGCTGGCTGTCATAACTTCATCTGGGAGGGGCTGTGCAGCAGAGCAGATGTGGAGGACGGGGCAGGGTGCAGGTGGCTTGTCACCGGCGTGCTCGGGGCCTTGGAGAAGGACGCTGTGAAGAGCACGTTCCTAGGTCCAGACAGCTGTCTCGGGACTCTGCAGTCCAGGCCCCCCTCCCCAACGATCCCCGGGCAGGGCTCTGGACAGAACCACAGCATTGCCCGTCTCCAGGGACCCAGCCACCGAGTGCAAACCCACCATCTCCTTTGGGAGGTGCGTCTGGTGGTCCTCTCTTTTTCCCCATGGCCACAGAAACTAGGAGGCCTCTCTGCTGTCAGAGATTCTTCCTGACAGTGTGCCCCAACTCTGGAGGGCTACGACCAGCCTCCAGAAGAGGAGGAGAGGGGACTCTGGTTTCTCACAGCCACCGGCCACCCTGACTTCCTGTTTCTCTTTGTATTTCTGCCTCAGATCTTCTCCCAGGAGTACATCAACCTCTTGCTGTCCATGTATTTCTTCGTGCTGGGGATCCTGGCCCTGTCCCACACCATCAGGTCAGAAGGCATCTCTGCAGCCTTTGAAGCAGCTTTTTCAGGAACCGGTACAGGCTCCTGGATGAGAACATGACCTTTGGCGTCATTCAGAGCCAGGTTTGAATCCTGGCTGTAAAACCCAGGGGAATCTTATACCGCAGGTGACCTAGGACAAGAACTATAACCTCTCTGGGCCACAGTTTCCTTACAGGGAGTGAGAAGAGCGTCCCTGGTTGTTGGGAAAGTAGTATTTGTGAACAGTAATGTCATTGTCATACCTGTCACAGGACTGAGCTGAGCAGCACCAGTGCCCCCTGCCGGGTGCCGCGGCCCACTGCGCCAGGCACTGCGAGGCCCCCACGTGTGGTCTTGGTTCACGAGAGGCGGTGGCGCCATGAGAAGTTAGGAGGGCAGGCCTTGGAATTTGACTACCTGACTCTGACTCCAGACTCTGCCATTTAATAGCCCTGTGACTTTGGGCAAGTCACTTAATCCCTCTGGCCTCAATTTCCTCGCCTGAGTGTGGAGAGAATGCTAGCACCTCTCCTCATGGACCCTGTGGAAACCATTGAACACAGTGTCTGGTGCGGAATGCGCCCAGTAACTGCTAACTCTTGTTGCTGTTATCACTGTGTTAACCCGCCAAATGACCTTATTAGGTTAGCTTCTGCTTTTAATCCTGTGTTACACTTGGAAACTGAAGCTCAGAGAGGTTAACAAATTTGCTAAAATCACACAGCCGATAAGCAGCAGAGCCAAGATTCAAAGGCAGGTCTGTGTGGCCCCAGGGCCCATCCTTTTTTCCACTGTCACGTGGTTAGATTGCCACGTCTTGTGTCAGTTCAGCGGGAATAAAGGGCCCAGGCGAGCGATCCTCAGGCAGGACTGCTGGTGGCATTTTGGACATGCCACTTCTCTGTGCATTGTAAACATTCGGCGTCCCTAGCCCACTCACCACATGGGAGTTGTGCCCCGAGCTGAACTACAAAAGTGACCCCATCAGTTTCCATCTGGCCCCTTGAAGTGCTGCCGTCTCAGGCTGAGGACGACTGGTGGAACAACCTCGACGTGGCCAGCAGCCCAGGGAAAGTTCCCAAAACAAAGGAATGCAACTTGAACTCAGCTTGGAAGGGTAGGAAACCTGGAAGAGGCGAGGAGAGAAAGGCCAGGAGCTGGAGGGCCGTGCGTGTTGAGGCCAGTCAGCTCTTCCCACGGCAGTCAGAGAGCAATCCGGAGAGGAGGGGCAGGGTCTGCTCACGGAGGCGCTGAAAGCCAAGGCGAGTTGGCCTCATCCCCCTAGGCACGCTGGCAGGCAGTGTGCCAGGAGTGTGAGCTCGAGAGGCAGATCGGCCGGCTCTGTGTTGGTGTTAGCTGCACAATCCCCGTGCACCAGTGTCTTCAGTTACAAGGTGGAGACCCTCCAGGCACCCCCAGTCGGGGTGCGGGCCGGATCCAGGCCTGCCGCAGGCCCGAGCACAGTGCTGAGGGTGCCACGAGTGCGCTGCTGGCCCGAGGCCACAGCCGGGACTTGACTTGTCTTTCGACTGAGTTCGGTGTTGTTCAGTTACACCTGCCTTCAGCCTGGCCACTGGGAGGGTTCTAGTGCAGCTCCCATCCTACGAAGCCAAAGGCACCTCTGATTTGGCCCTAGCAAGGTAGCAACAGACCCAATCACCCTTCCTCAGAGACAGACCTCTCCCTTCCTGATGGACCCAGGGTGGGGTGGGGTCCGGGAAGTCACTGCCAGACACTGGAACCCACCCTTTTCCATCCTGAGTAGGGTCTTCCCCCACCCCAGCCCTCGCTCCAGTGCTCACTTATTCTACCCCGGAATCTTTGAGAGGCTGAGACCCCTCCCCCTCCCCACAGCCCAGCCTCCCTCACAGAGTGAAAGAGACCAATATATTTTGAAAGCCACTGTCGCCTGGTAGCTTGGTGGGCCATGTGCCGGGGCACAGGTGGTTTCACTTTTGTCCTAGTAACCGTGCAAGAGCGCTCCATCCCGCTGCCCAGGCAGACTATTTTGAAGCTGTATCATTTTGACCCCGAAGACATTTTTTTTCTTTAGTACAATAGCTGAGGACCAGAATCCGGAATTTGTTGGGGATTAGCTAAGAAACAGTTGTTCGTCTGCCTTTTAACAAATTCATAATTTGTGCTGATAGAAATTATCAGCAAAACAGAACCAACGGCAGTTACAACTGCACATGGTGATGTTTGTGAGCGACTGAAAATTATCAGAAGAATCATTTTCTTGATAACGTTTAGAGCACAAAATTGGACCTGGGAAGATGAGACCTTACAAAAATAATGGATAGTCATAGGCAAGAAAAGGTGTTCGCCATACAGGGCCAGGGCTGTCCTCTGAAAACTATGACATGGACTAGACACTGTGAGATGAAGGAAACCGTTGTTGTGAAACTTACATGGAAAAGAACTGGCTGAATATAATTTTAGTATTAAAAAAAAGGAAGAGGGCATAATTTGATCTTGCTATTTAAAAAATTCGTCCAAGGATTAAATTTACCTTTATTCAATCAAATTGAGTTGCGTAAAATACTTTCTCAAAGAAAGTCTACGGTGGTAGAATTCCGGTGAGCTGACTTAGAGCCAGGGCCTCCTCAGGATCCGACGAGGTCTGAAGGTTTGATACAGAGAGACGGAGACACAGAGACCAGCAGGGCTCGCAGCTGGTCGGCTTTGAGCCCAGACCTGTCTGATTCTGTGGCCAGTATTCTTTCCAGGTGTGGCGAAAGTGAAGGGAGAGAGAGAGCTTAAGGAGGGGATTGCCCAGCCACCCTCTCTCCTGGGGGTCCCGAGATCTCCAGGGGACCGGCAGGGGCGGCCTAAGGACCTGAGCCCCGAGGCCCGGAGGGCGCCTTCCACCTCCGCCACCATTGCCTCGCCCGCTGCAGGCCTCTTTGGAAAGAAACCGCGGGCTGGGGTTTGGGGAAGGCAGGAGCCGCAGGCCACCTGCCGCTACCGCCTGCCTTTACCTTGCACAGTCACCGGGACTCGAGCCCGTGCCAAACTCCTTCCTGCCAGCGAACCTCAGCTTATTTTTATCGCCTGTGAGCTCATACCCAGCTGACCTTCAGAGCACGGGTCCCCAGCCTTGTTGGTACTGGGGACTGATTTCATGGAAGATAATTTTTCCGTGGACCAGAGCGTGGGGGGATGGTTTCGGGATGATTCAAGTGCATTACATCCGAGTTCACCTCCTGCTGTGCGGCCGGGTTCCCAACAGGCCTGGGCTGGTACTGGTCCACAGCCCGGAGGTTGGGGACCCCTGTTTTAGAGGGGAAAACAGGCCCTGAACGCCAAAATTTGCCACCCTGGGAAGAGGAGGCCGTGTCACCAGTGTCACTGAGCCGTGCCTTCCATGCCCATGGGAGAGCGCGGCAGGATGTGGTTTCCCGGCAGGAAGCAGTGACCTTTCGCTTTGATGTGAGCCACCACCGAGAGCCAAGAACAGGCTGCGCTCAGAGGCATTCAAGCAGGGCTTTGCCAGCAGCCTCCCACGCCAGGCTTGGCGTGGGCGGGGCGGCGGTGGTGAGACAGGACCCCTGCCCTCCAGTTCAGACTGGCACCAGCCAGGGTGCCTGACTCCCGCCCCGCGTTATCCAGCAGCCCCTCTTTTCTTGGGGATAACAAACATATCAGTGTAGAGACTTCCTACTTGAAGTTGAAACTGCGGGTAAGCTTACAGAGTGCCAGGCATTCATTTAATCTTTATAAGACTATGAGGAAGATATTGTAGTGTTCCAAATGAAGAAATGGTTGCACAGAGCAGTTAAGTAGCTTTCCTAAGGTCACACAGCTAATAAGTGGCAGACTGGGATTTGAACCCAAGAGTCTGCCCCCAGAGTCCATGTTCTGAATCGCTGCATTCTGCTGGTTGAGAAGCCAAGCATCGAGCTTTTAAGGAAGAGGCCAGGCTAGAATGAAGGGCTTAGTAGTTCCTTAGGCCTTCTCTCTGCCTCTGCACATACACTGTGGCTTCAGACTTGCCCAGAAGAGGCTCAGCAGACTGAGCCGAAAGCAGCTTCCAGCCTCCCTCATCACAGCTTCCGCCTCCCACCTGCTCCGAGCCGGCTGTGGACGCCCACTCCCGATCCCGTCCTCAGGCCTGCCACGTCCCTCGTCATGCCACGGCCTTGCGGACCTGGAGGGATTGGCCGTCTCCCCACTTTCCAAAGTCCAGAGATTCTTCCTAACTCCACGTCTTCTCTCTCCGAGCCCCGGGGTCCTAGACTGAGGACCCCTTTTCCCGGCCTTTGCGCTGTGCCCGGGTTACCTCCCAGCCTGCCTCCCTCGACGTGTCATCAGAAACGCCGTTCTGGACTTCCCTGCCTCTTCGGTCACATCAGTCTGTTGGGCCTTGCCAGATGCTTTTGGGCTGAGGCTGTGGACGAGCTCAAGGGATGAGGGGAGCTCACAGTTCCTGCATCCCTGCCGTGGGTCCAGCGCTGGGCTAGCTTCCCCCCTGCCCTCTCCCCTCTCTTCACAGCAACACCTGACACAGGCGGTAGTGTCCCCACATGCAGGCAGGCCACTAAAGGTGCTCATCCAGGGCCACACAGCTGCTGCGTGGCGGATTAGGCTTCAGGGCTGGGCCACCCACGCTTGTCGCCACTCCACATTCTGCCACTCCCAGGACCACGTTGGGCCAAGAGGCCTGATACGCTCATCTTGTCCTATAGGTGATCCAGAAAAGAAAGTCTGTTCCCTGCCTGGCCAGGAAGCAGAGTATGCTGGGTAATGAGAGAAGAGGCCAAGCCCGTCCTGGAGTTAATGAGAGTACTTCTGCCCTAGGGGCTGTGATTCACCTGGCCGATCAAGTCCAAGTTTGTAAAAATCTCAGGCCTCCCAAGTCAAGGGAGTAGGGTGACCATCGGGTCATCTAACTTAGTGGGTCTGGAAGGGAGTCCAGGAAGGTGCATTCTTGAGGGAGGGACTCGGATGCAGGCAGTGCGTGGACCAGACCCTGGGATCCCGTGCTCTCCTGAAGACTGTTTTACGTGAAAGTCTGCCTGTGTGTACGCCTTGGGCGATGACCTACAGGCAGTGTGGAAGCACTAGAGCCCAGGGCCCGAGGCCCACGTCTCAGCTTAGACGCTGGCTCCCTGTGTGACCCTGGGCAGTCACTCACCCGCTGAGGGCCTCTGTTTCCTGATGTGTCAAATGGGCACAGTGACACCTGCCACCAGGACAGGTGCTTGCTGGAGGTCACGGCTGGGGACAGGGGCTTCAAGGGGCTGTCGGGGCTGTGGCTGCTCACGGCCACTCCGTGTGCCGATCCGCTCTGTCTTTTCTTCCAGCCCCTTCATGAATAAGCTTTTTCCAGCCAGCTTCCCAAATCGGCAGTACCAGCTGCTCTTCACGCAGGGCACCGGGGAGAACAAGGAAGGTCAGTGCTGCCGCCTTCCCCTGCCTGGGGTGTCCCCCCCCCCACCCCGCTTTGTCCCTCCGACGTTGGGACTCCACGCTAGAGCTAGGAGTGGAGAAGGTGGGTTCTGGGGTCACCCTGCCCGGGTTCACATCCCAGCTCTGCCCCTGCCTGCAGGGGACTCTGGGTGAGCGCCTTGACCTCTCTGAGCCTTGGGTGTTTTCGTTGGGGCTTTTTTTTTTCCATCTGTAAAATAGAAACGATGCTCTGTTACCTCCCTCGTAGGCAGGTTGTTAGGACGCAAGTAGGTGGTGAGTGGAGAGCATTCGCACGCTGCCTGGCTGTAGTGAACGCTCAGGAGACGCTGCCTCTCGTGGCTGTTTGTCATGCAACGAGAGTATCGTTAGTGTGGTCACTTCCCCACCTGATTGGACGGGGAGGCTCCGTGGCTTTTTAAAAAGTGGAAAGTACAGGGCACCGGGGGGAGCTTGGGCTTCGGAGAGAAGCTAGGACGTGGGCTCACGTGCCGGAGCAGGACTGTCAGTGGCTTCGTGGAGCAGGAGGTGCTTCTCCTGTGAAAGTCCGGGCCTGCGAAGGTCGCACGTTCTCCCTGGGGCCTGGCGCGTTCTGTCTTGCCCCTAAAGAGCGGCGATTTGGTATGATCGTTTTTCGCATCTCTAGTGCATCTGTGCCCGAGAAATGATTGTTGAGTTTTTTTTTTTAAGGCCAAGCTTGTGCCACAGTCTTCATGGCCCCAGGCTCCACCTGTCCTGCTCGGCCACACTCAGTGGCCCTAGGGACTGGGGTGGCGCAGCGTCACTCCACAGCCCCGCGCATGGAAGGGGAGGCAGCCGGGTCGAAGTCCCGTTTGGTAACGGGAAGCTGGGACATGTGGCCGCGAGCTGGTTGGCTTCGTGTCCCAGTAAAAGTCCTCAGGGTGCTGTCGGCACAGAGGAAAGGACGGAAATGGGGCCGCCCAGCAGTCTGCTACGCTCTGGGATCTGAACGAAGTGGCAGTGCCCTGTGGCCCTGGGCAAGGCCCACCTCTCTCTGGGCTCCCCGAGCAGGAAACTTGGAAGTGACAGAGACTAGTGTCTCCCACATCCCACAGGAGCTGACTCGGCGACTCCCTCCTGCTTCCTCTCTAGGCCCCGTCTCTGACTTTCCTGCCCTGCTAGTGATCTGGGGCTGCCTGCAGCCTTCTCGATCCCTTTGGTGGCCAAATAGAAAGATTCCTAAAAGACCCGGGACTTTGCTAAAGACCTGGGCTCAGTGGCAGCTGACACTGATTGAGCGCCCACTGTGTACCAGGCACCGTTCTGGACACTTCATAAGGACCATCTGCCTTGCTCCCCACAGCAGCCTGTCAGGGAGGGGACATGATCCTCGTTTTACACATAAGGAAACTGAAGCTCAGAGAGAACTGCCTCCCCCAGGGTCCCCCACCTTCAGGTGCAGCCCTTGTGCTTCCGGCCCCTCCCACTGACCCCGCACACCGTAGCAATAGGCCTGTGTTCTCTCTGAGCCTCTGTTCCCCCTAGGAAAGTGGAGGGGCTGGGGGTGGCTCCCGTGAGCACCCCCCGCCTATGAGCCTCTGACAGTGCCCACAGCCATGCCCTCCTCCGTCCAGGGGCTGACAGGTGGGAGGGGCAGCCCCGCCCCGGGGAGTGGACTTACCCGGCCTCTCTGCCCAGACATCATCAATTATGAGTTTGACACCAAGGACCTGGTGTGCCTGGGCCTGAGCAGCATCGTTGGCGTCTGGTACCTGCTGAGGAAGGTAAGTAGCCCGGGCCTGGGACGAGGCTGGGGGAGGACTGGGTGAGGCAGGGCGAGGGGGCACAGCGGACTGGCCTCACTCCCCCCTTCCCCAGCACTGGATTGCCAACAACCTCTTTGGCCTGGCCTTCTCCCTCAACGGGGTGGAGCTCCTGCACCTGAACAACGTCAGCACCGGCTGCATCCTGCTGGGCGGCCTCTTCATCTACGACATCTTCTGGGTGAGTCTCCGCCCTCCCCCTTCTCGGGCCCGGGCAGCGGTCGCCCGGCAGAGGGCCCCAGAGAAGGTCCCCTGTGGGCCCAGTTGTCCTCATCCACGAAACGGAGGAGAAAGCAGGTCCCCCAGTGTCCGAGAGCCCACCCTGTGCCCAGTGCCCTCAGCCACCCTCCTCTCTTTCTCAGTGGCCCCGGCAGGGTGGTTAATGCTGAGTAACGGGCTGGTATGGGCACTGAGCTGTGAGGACAGAGGCTGCTGTGGTCTGCACGCTCTGGCTGCGCAGCCCTGGGCTAAGGGGCCTGCCGCGTTCACCCCGAGAGGCATGGCTGTGGGGTCGTGGTCAGCCTTTCTCCAGCCTCAGGCAGCCTCTCCCCACTTGGATGATAGAGGAAGGGCAGAGCCTAGACAGACACGGGTGCCTGGCCCGGACCACCGGAGGCCCTTTTCTGACTGCTTTGCATCGCCCCTCTTTGCTGCCCAGAACCAGGAGCCCCGTAAAGTGTCCGAATGACTGGTGTTGGTGGCCAGCTATTCTCAACTTCACCTCTGCGCTGGAGCCCCTCCCAGCTCCCTGCCCCCTCCCCGCAGATCCCAGACAGCAGGACACTGGGGAGCCCGAGGCCGGCCCTTCTGTCCTACCCCGTCCCTACCTCCTTCCAGACTCTTCTCTTCTCCTTGTAGGTGTTTGGCACCAATGTGATGGTGACAGTGGCCAGGTCCTTTGAGGCACCAATAAAATGTAAGTGACCACCCCCACATGGGGAGCCCCTCTGCCACTACCCCACTGGCCCTTCCCCTTGTGGTCCCCATTTTGGTCGGACCCGTCCCTTAGCTCCTCCCCACACACCTCGTCCCCCTCTGAGCTCTCCTGTGTCTCCAGCCTGGTTGCCTTGTCCTCACTGTTTCATCGGGCAGTGTTCACACCCAGCCACCCTCTGCCCGAGTCCTGGCCTCCAGCCACTCCGTCACGGAGCCGCGTGCCGTGGGTGAGCTGGGATGGGAGTGAGTGTGCAGCCGGGGCGGCGGTTCACCTGCGGTGGCGCGTGCGGGGGCGCTGCAGAAGCGGAGGCCTGACACGCCCCTCGCTGGATCCCTTGGGCTCCTGGTGACTGGGCACCGTCTGTCCCACGTGTCTCATGCTGCCCTGGTCGTGTGTTTTAGTGTGTCTGTCGTTTATAAATATTAGAAACCCCAGCAGCAAGCATCTTTAAACAATGCGGGGGTTTTGCTGTTGCACACGATAGCAAGCCCACTGATGAAGCGCCTCAGGGTTGGGGTGTTGGCCCTCGATGGACTCACCGAGGGCCAAGGTGATTTCATTCCTCCCTCCCCACCGTCCTTAGCATGCCCTCCTGTCCCTAAACTCATCCCCTCGTGGTCCCACAGTTCCCAGCGTTGAGGCAGAAAGAGGGAGCTTTGTCTCTCTCTCATCAGAGAGAAATGTTTCTTCCTGCAGCCTCCCTTCCATTTCACTGGCCAGAACTGGGTCACAGGCCCAAGTCCAAACAGTCATCAGCAAGGGAGATGGGGGAAAGCATGATTAGCTTAGAGTTGATGCCTTAGACTATTCTGGAGTGACCTCCTGGGATCAGGAGACCCAAATTGGAAGCCGTCCCACACAGGCATGGCGGGAAGGACGAAGGGGAGAATCCTGGTGGGAAGGCATGAGGAGCGGGGGAGCTCCGTGGGAGGCAGTGAGTGGCTCACAGCAGTCAGTGAAGTCGGCCTTGGAGGGCCAGCGAGTGGCTGCCTTTCCCACAGTCTCTTGCCTGCTGCAGACAGGACCTCTCCGTGAGCTGGGCAGGGCTCGTGGCCACACTGTTCCTGCAGGTAGTACTCCTGTAGGGAAACAGGTTCTCCCAGCTTTGGCTTAAATAAACGTACAGGGCCTGCCCTGGCCCGTGAGCCAGGCACTCACATCGGGGAGATGGAGTGTCAGGATGAACGGGCCTGGGTCACCGTTCTCTGCCGTGCCTCGAGGCCCAGTGTTTGAGTTAGCCGCCACCCAGATCCAAGGGTGCCAGGTGAGGACAGTTCTCAGAGCAAGAGACCAGGTGCCGGGCAGGCTGGGGCAGCGGTCGTTCGTTCCCCACGTGCTGTGGTGGATGGACCCAGCCCAGGTGTCAGGAAAAGCTTCCCTGAGTCACGAAGGATGAGTACGCATTTACCAAGCATGCACGGGCAGTGTGGGCATTTGAGAGGCGGAGTGAGTGCAGCTTCAGCGGGGGGCTGGAAGCAGAGACTGTGTGGAGGGCCCGGGGAGCAGAGGCTCAGGGAGCGAGTGTGACTGAGTTTCAGGGAGCAGCAGGAGAGACGCCAGATTGGAGACAGCCAAGGCCATCGTGCCAGGGGTCTTGGACACTGTTCGGTAGGCAGTGATGGATGAGCCATTGGAAGGCTCTGAACAGGGGGATGGCTCTGTGGTAGTTGGTTTCTGGTGCCTAGAGTCTGGCTTTCTGGCCAGGGGAGATGGCCAGCTGCCCTCTGTTGCCAGGAGTAGAGCTCGGAGGCGGTACAGCAGAGCGGGGAAGCGCACATGTGCTGAAAAGTCACTGGACTTGACTCAGACTTGAGTCCCAGATCTGACAGTTGTTGGCCGTGAGGCCTTAGGAAAGAGACTTGTCTCTGGACCCTGCTTTCCACATCTGCCCCTGAGAATTGAATGGTTCCAGAACTGAGAGGACTGAAGGAGAAGGCTGTAAATCACTCTGGCTGTGCAGTCACAGCAGGGGGAAATCAGCGGGGAAGGGCAGCTCTACCCTTATTAGGGAAGCTGCAGCTTACCCACAATCCCCAGCGTGCCTCTGCCTATGACCATTGGCTGAGCTGGGTCACATGACCACCACAAGCAACAAGGGAGGTCGGGAATTCGGGGACCAGGTTGTCCTGACTGTCTACACCCTGCAGCATACTCGATCCTTCCCCCACACGAGGACTGGGTCAGTACAGAAGGCGTGAGGGGGCCGTTAACAACGTGCTGGTCCTCTAATTCTCACCGCAACCCTACGGGCTCATTTCTGGCGTGCCCATTTCACAGGTGAGAAAACCAAGGCACAGAGCCGTTAAGTCGCCTGTGCGAGGTCACACGTCAGAGCCAGGGTTCCAACCCTGGAGCCCACACCTAACTGCTCTTCTGCTCTCGGCCTTGAGATGAGATCCAGTTGGGAGGCTGCCTCTGCCGTAACTGGACACCCGGTGAGGCGTGTCTCCCAATCTGCATTTATCCAAACAAGCCACTGGGGTTTCTGAGTGAGAGGCGTTAAGCAAGAAATTCGTAGGTGTGGCCTGTTCTCCGCAGCAGACACAGAAAGAACCCCCAGCCCAGGCTCCCCCTCCTTCAGAACAAACAGCCCCGTCTGTCCAGACCCCTGTTGTACTGAGTCAGAAAGCCCGTTAGGTGGCGGCACTGTGTGGGCTCTTCTGTACATTGCTCTTGGGCTTAGGGTCCGTCCCACTTCACCAAAGGGTTGCGTTGCTGCTTAGCTCAATAAAGGCATTGCGCCTTTGACCTAGATGGTCCGAGGGTCTTCCCTACTCTCCCAGTGTGGTCTCAGGTAAAGACATCGCCCTTCAGCCTGTCGGCATCCTCTCAGCATCCTGTCACCTCCTTGTCCCAACCCCCCACCCAGACCGGCGGCTGTGTGAGCTCCCTACAGCAGAGGTGGGGGCTGAGGGTCAAAGTAAGCCGGGCTGTCACAACCCCCCGCCTCCCCCCGCAGTGGTGTTTCCCCAGGATCTGCTGGAGAAGGGCCTCGACGCGGACAACTTCGCCATGCTGGGGCTCGGCGATATCGTCATTCCAGGTGACCGGGCCGGGGCCGGGGCTGGGGCTGGGGGCGTCTTCGTTCCCGGGATGGAGGAGCACCCCTGTGAACCAGACAGCCTTACCCCATGGGAAAGGGAGGGAAGGAGGTGGTTCCCTGTCCCCGGCCCTGGCTCAGCCCGGGGTTTGCGGAAGGAATCCACCTCAACACGTGTTACAGAGCCCTGGTCAAGTGCCAGGCCCTGGGCTGGGCACCGGAGGGACAGCAGTGAGCAAGAGTGTCCTCCCAGAGCTTCCGGCCGGGGTGGACAGACATTCATTACTCCACAAAAATAAGTACATGTGCGTGACAGACTGACACACACTTAGAAAAGCAGCAACACTTTTCATGAGTCTGAAAAGAACCCGACCCCTCTCGCACATCCGCTCCCCTCACCGATCTTCCCAAGCGTCCAGATGCGCCACACTGCCAGGGCCCCTCGGTCCTCCCCTCCCGGTGCCGGGAGGCTCCGGGAGAACATGCCGGCGTGTGTAAACATGGGGGCACCGTGGGCGTGGGCTCCCCAGTCTGCGCTGCTGGCGGAGGCCCACGTGCACACGCTTTCTCGTCTGCACAAGCTGACCCTTGACCCCGTTACCGATGTGTGGGTGCTCATCGGTGCACTTGTGGGTGTGCGCACAGGCACCCTCGTCTGCAGGCTGGTCATGGGTGCGCCTCCCTGGGGGCCCCACAGCCTTGCCTCTTCTCAGGGCACCAGCAGCCCAACAACCAGTCGAGAGACTAAGGGCAAAGCTGAGCTGCCACTCTGAGGGCAGCTGCAGCGGCTGAGGCCTGGGTGTCCGTGTCCACAGATCCGGGCCTGACGACAGGCCAGTGAATGTCCGGAGGGTTCGAAGGACCCCAGTGCTTGCTTAAAAGAAGGAAATCTTACCTTTCGCAACAGCATGGGCGGACCTGGAGAGTATTGTGCTAGGTGAAATAAGCTAGCC
>PVKM010020657.1:0-23209 GCA_004027735.1 Carollia perspicillata
AGATATCTCACGCAGCAACATTTTTACTGATATGTCCCCTAGAGCAAGGAATATAAAGGAAAGAATAAACAAATGGGATCTCATAAAAACAAAAAGCTTCTGCACAGCTAAAGAAAACAGCATTAAAATAAAAAGAGAACCAACTGTATGGGAAAAACATAGTTGCCAATGATACCTCAGACAAGGGTTTAATCTCCAAAATATACAAAGAACTTACACGACTCCACTCCAAGAAGATAAGCAACCCAATTAAAAAATGGGCAAAGGACTTAGACAGACACTTCTCCAAGGAGGACATACAGAGGATTCAGAGACACATGAAAAGATGCTCAATATCGCTAGCCATCAGATAAATGCAAATTAAAACCACAATGAGATATCACTTTACACTAGTCAGAATGGCCATCATAAACGAAGCAACAAACAAGTGTTGGAGAGGTTGTGGAGAAAAGGGGACCCTAGTTCACTGCTGCTGGGATTGCAGACTGGTACAACATCTGATCATCTTTCATTGACCAAAGTAGGTTTATTGCCAAGCCCACAATCAGTGCAATGGGGAAGTATATATTTTACTTATTGGATGAAAATTTAAAAGCAAGTGGTGAGCAAATACATATGAACAAGTTCTATATCGTTTTTCAAAACAGTATATCTGCACTTACTCTTGTTATATTTGAGGGTTTTCCTCCTCAAATAGTATCCAAATGATTCCATTAAAGCAGACATCAGATTATATCACTCTTCTGCTTAAAATTTCCCAGTGGCACCTTACCTAATTCCTACAAGTAAACTACAACAAAGTCATTACAATATCCTGCATTATCTCCTATTTTTCTTAGTATTGCTGCCTTTGCAAAAAAAGAAAAGAGGCCTCCTTGCTAGTTTTGAAGCACAGCAGGCACTTCTATCTCTGCACTACTGTAATTCCCCGCATGTTCTTGTGTTTTCTTCCCTTATCTCCTTCAAGCCTTTCTTTAAATATCTTACTTCTCAGTGAGGGCTTTATTCACTATTTTTAAAAAAAATTTTCACTCTCTCCAAGAGTTATCATAGCTCAACTTGTAACTTTTTTCTTGTCAATTAAAAAAATGCTTTTGGGGTTGTATGGCCTAATCAGTGGTCTAGAGAAGGATGACCGACTCTTAATAGTCTCATGACGGGTAGGTTCAATGGGTAGTTGTCAGTTCCCCAAAGCAAAACGAGCATGTGCTTATCAGAGAAAGCTGAACAGCTGCTGGGCAAAAAGAGGTGCTCGGAAATGCATTCAAGTTATTTTGTGCCCAAATTGCTTTAGTTCCCTATTTACTGCAAGACCATTTTGGACAAATAAACATTTTGCAAAAAATTAGAAATATAATAAAAATAGAAAATTCCAGAGTCACATTCAAAGTTTTTAAAAATATATTTACAGAAAATAGCTAAAGTTTAAATATAACTATACTAAAAATATACTTACAGAAAATATCTACGGCCTAAGTGGCTTAAATGATGGGACATGTGCAATGGCACAGAGTGAGCAGGACACAGGTTCAGGTCAGCTTTTGCATCAGCCCATGGCTCGGCTCCACTCGTTCACATGCTCCCTGAGGTTAGACCTGCCACACTCCCAGGGAAAGCATTTGAATCTGGCTTCATTCTCCAGAGGGCTGTTAAGTGGGCAGGAGGGGTATAGTCAGTTGGGCTAGTATTACAATGAGCAGGAAAGAGATAAGGAAGATACAGTGAAAGCTCATTTATCTCTGATGCAAAAGCCACAAGTAAAGTGAGCACCTTTAGATTGCATACCAGCACTTTGCTGTAAGAAGGAATGCTTTGGTATGCTTATGAATCTCTTTTAAACAACTGAGCTGGTTTGTGTAATTCAGTTGATGAAAATTATTTGTCTTAACTATTAACAAGTCACAACTGAGGGGCAAAGATGGCTAATCACTCCTGAATGATATTCCAAAACTCAGTCATCAAAAAGGGTGGCTTTATATATTCTTACTCTTGTCCTTATTTCCATCTCCTTTGTCGTACTATAGTTTCATTTTAAAGAGTAAGTGCTTCCAGCTTTCAGGCTATTTGTATCTTGTCTCTCTGATGGTGTCTTTGGAAACAGCACTTAAGAGGAAAAGATCTGTTTGCATTTTAAACTGAACTTTAATCCCTATGAACATAAGGGTAAAAACTCTGCATTTGCTCCCTGTTATATTCCAATCATCTAACAGAACATACTCAACACATGTAAAAAAGTAATATTTTTAAAAAGAAAACACAATTAACAAAGAAAAGCATATAGTACCAACCAGTGCAATAGCTAAACATAGTGCTTAAAGAATACTTCTTGCTAGCCATCCAATAACTTTAGTTCAGAGACCACACATCAAAATATACACTACAGCACAGTCTTAGCTCAAAGTGTGAACTAAAAAAAAAAAAAAAAATTGATTCCTTAAAATAGGTGTAACCAAAAATATGTTCCATGGTTGAAATTTTTAGGGGATACTGAGTAAAATTCAGTCAAACAGGGAATAAAGAAGAACAAAATGAATGAATGATGAGGTAGAAAATGTAAGTGAACTTGTCCTATGCTTTATTCTTAGAAACCTACTAACTAAAGTATCTAAAATAATTTCAGATGAATTGTTACTTCCTGATACATTTTCATGTGTTACCTACATCCTAGGTATCTTTTATCTTCTAAGTGTCCACTTTTTTGCATTTAACCAAAAGAATGTGTAAAGTGGATATCACATTCATTATGACAAGTTCAGGGAGGCACATTTCGATTTTCAGTATTGTGTATAACACACTGCATTCACTGGTGGTGTTCCATATTTGTGTCCACAAAGAGCTGCAAAGGAAAACTCAAACACACACATGTAAAGCAACTTGCTACTGTACTAAAGTATCACTAATGGGTTTTACTAACAAACTAACAAAAAAAAAAAAAAGAAACGCAAACCTTTACATATCACCTCAAAGTGAATACTTACAGAAAACTAAATTGAAAATTGAAGAGATAATTAGAGAAATGCTGGCAGTGATTGTGTGTGTGTGTGTGTGTGTGTGTGTAATTATTTGCTTGTCTGCCCAACCAAAACACAGCATCCTGTATCTTCTCAAGTTTAAAATTAAAATCATTTATTATAAAAGCAGGTGTTTACAATAAAAAGAAACCCTTCTTTGTACTCCGGCCAAGCTCTCTAATACAAGGCCATCATTCTGATGAGAATAGATATAAAAATATACCCATGAATTTTGAAAGAATATCTCCGAGTTGTTGACTTGAAATTTCTCGTGCATCCACTAGCCTTGCTCAATAACTGCATTTTGTTAACGTTGTCTGCTGAGCCCCGATGACTCCCGGTAACTGGGATATGCTGTTAACTGAACTGTTGGAAGTACCAGTGCTTGCAGCTAATGCATTCTCAGAGCTGCACAGTATGAACACAGCGGGTGTAAAGTAAAAGCAATAATAAAACATTGAACAGACCTTAAGTGCTATGATTATGACTGTAGGCCAGTTTTTATCATCCCTTTTGAGAGTCTCCCTAAATTTCCTACATTTAGTAATAATGATAGCAATATTAACTTCATATTTTCTTCTTTAGTGATAGAAACAACACACCATATTTTTTAAAGCAAGTAATATCTGAAAGAACTATCCCAGGGAGGGTAGATTGTCACTAACACAGGAGGAGAATTTCAAGAATGTCTTTTTCCTCATCCAAATATCACTTTCCTAACAATTTCTGGAAGTAGCCATCTACCCATTTTTAAAGTCAGGATATTTTTCAGAGCCTGCTTTGGAAAAATAAAAATTTCTCTGTTATTCCTTTTCCCACTTTGTTTTCTTCCTTTTCATCTTACCACATTCTAATAAAGAATAAAAGCATGTTTATCACTGATTATAATCATTAAATGTGTTTTTCTCTCTTAGCTTTAATTTAGAAGCATTAAATATCTATATTTATTCTAAAATTTATGAAAGAAACTATCTGAAAATACTGAGAAGATTGTCTTAAATAATCTAATAGCTGACTAGCAAAATTCCATATACTAATAGCTGAGACTTTTTAAAACAATTTTCCCCCAGGGACCTTACACTCATTGGGCACTTTTGCATCCTTGACAGTAAAAGGACAAAATCTTGTTTTAGGGTGAGAAATTCTGGTTGGCAGAAAGTTTTACAATGATGATTGGAGAGTAGAATGATGATAATAAAATTCTAATTCTATTAGATATACAAGACAGTGTTTTGAAATTATAATAAATTTATCTGTATCTCTACCTAGGTAGATAAAGATATTTATTTAGACAAACAGACAGAGACAGAAATGCATGGAGCTATGCCACCTGGAAACAGTATAAAGGTGGGTTTATTTAAATCAAATCATTCTAATAATATATTGTCTTATTTAATTATAGAAAACCATATTATTTTAGCATATTAATGTTAAAAACTGGGTCCCCTTTAGTAATGTATAAGAAATGAAAGCATTTAAAAATGTAGGAAATGCAAATCCTATATGCACCTGAAGTCTTTTATGAAAGAATATCCACGCAGATATACATTCATATCATTATATAATCATTATGTACATTTTTTGTTTCCCCACACTTTGTGCCTGACCCTTTAGAACACTTAAAAAAATGTAACTTTAAAATATATTCAGAACTAAGTTATTTCTCACCCCTCTAACACTATTACTATGGTCCTAATTGCCACATCACAGTCTCCTACCATGATTTCTCACTTGGACTCCTGCCACAGCCTCCTGATTGATCACTACTTTGGCACCATGTTGATTTAACAGAGCATCCACAGTAATGCTATGAGATCTTGTCAGTTTTGACCTCGAAACATTCCAGTGGCTCCTGTCTGATTCAAAGTGGAGGATACATCTTTACAATGTACCCCAAGACACTACATAGATATCATTTATTAATATTCATTCTTACCTCAAGACTTGCATACTTCTTACTCTTTCTGTCTAGAATGTCTTCTTTTGATAATAGTTTTGCTGGCTTTCTGTAGGCTGTTTCTCCCATATCATTAACCAAGTTTAACTTCCCATGCCTGCCCTATTTAAAAATCTACCCCTTCACTACTTCCTAATTTTCTTTACTTTCATTCTCCTCAGCACTAATAACAGCTATTGCATTGTTTATCACTTATGCCTCAATACAGAATGTAAACAGTGTATTGTTATGTTTTGTTCGCTGTTTTATTCCAGGGTCTGGTTTAGTATGACTCCGAAAGCAGATGCTCAGTAATTATCCATTTGCTATTTATCCTACACATGGGAAGTATTTTTTTTTGTAGATCATAGATGGTTAGAGATGTAGAATCCTAGATGTCCCTTCTTCCAATGTTATTATTTTATGAAGAGGATACTCATAACAATGTTAAATGGTCTTTCCCATAATTGCTGCTTAATTAAAGATGGAACTTGGAGTAGAAATTTGGAGTTTCATTTGTTTTTTTTTTGAAATGATTCTATTTCTTATGCATCACTAATACCAAGATGTGAATTATACATTTTAAAGGGTAAAATATGTACTATGAATTTTTTAAAGAACAGAATTAGTCCAGGAAAAAATAAGCATATAAAAGGGATACTCCTAAGAGATTGTGAAATCTCAGTTGTTGATACATTAAAGTTAGCTATAATTAGAACAGAAAATGATCTAGAGATCATAGAATATCACAAGTCAGTTATGAATTAGAAACATTAAAATGTGAATGGAAAAATGTACATTAAAAGCACACATGTACTGGGAAAAACTGTAGTTCTAAAATGATCATCTAATTATACTCAAACCCATATTAGAATATGGGTTAAACCCATATTAGAATAATATCTTCAATTCTGAGCTCAGGAGCAAAATGGAGATGTACTGGTATTGAAGTGTGCTCAGTTGAGAGCTACAAAGATAATTAGCTACTGAAAAATTTGGCCTCTAAGGATAGGTTAGAGTAACTTGGATTACTGATACTGAATCAACAGTGGCTGAGGGGATATTGGATAATAGTTACCAAATATGAACACAGTTACAGTTTAAAGAAAGGGAGCTGTCTGCCAATTTCTCCACTGGGGATTAAGAAAGGAGTCAATGATATTTCTCTGCCGCATGCTGATACTAGGTTAATTGTAATAAAATTTTTCTTTATGTGGAAGAAGTATTAAATGGGAAGATGTTACTGAGAAAAGTATTTTCGTCTGGCAGCCTAAGATCGCCTCTCATTGTTCAAGATTGATTAAATCTGCCTTTTGATGTGGTATGGATAAATTAACAAAGCAAATCCTCTCCAGGTCATTTCATGTCTGGTTCTAGTTCTCCTTCATTGTTTCAATTCTTCTCAAAATACTGTTTGATTATAACTTAATTGTGATTTCATTTTACACAGATATCTTGGTTACTTTCTTCAGTAATCAAATTTAGTTTCACTGAATAATGTTTAGTGTAATATGTTATGATATTCTCATAATCACTAATACATGAAAGCTATTTATTAATAGCTAGGCTTTTGCAATATCTTCTTAAATTTCTTTATTTCCATCCCCAGTGGAAGTTCTCTCTACTAAATTGGCTTCTACATTCTTGTGGATGAATTAATTCTTTCTTCTAGCAAAGATCTGATCATGATAATAATAATGTTTTGGTAAAAAAATCATCAACTGCATATTAACTCTTTGTCTATCTCTGTTATTAGGGACAGTGAGACTCTACTTATTTCCTGTATTTTAATCTTAGCATAATACATCACATTATATTGATTATAATTTCTTTTGATAAACTGCCCTGCAAGTTATATAGACTTGCTTATTTTCATAAAATTCCACAGGGTGCATTTTGAAAGAGTAGAATTTAACCCATGTCATCATTGACCATTTCCTATTCTTTGTGTTCTCAGGCACCTGATCTACAGTTTAAAACACACAGATGAGTATGTTCACACAGGGACAACTCTGACTCTGACCCGAAGGATCATAGTCCTTCGGGAATGAGTATCATTGACAATAT
Source organism: Carollia perspicillata (assembly GCA_004027735.1). Classification (NCBI taxonomy): domain Eukaryota; kingdom Metazoa; phylum Chordata; class Mammalia; order Chiroptera; family Phyllostomidae; genus Carollia; species Carollia perspicillata. Next base: position 7,015 of record PVKM010020657.1, read on the forward strand.
CCTCTAAGGCTCTGCTGTTTACACTGTCCTAAATGTAGTGATTGTCTAGGCATCCTGCCATCTGGAGTTGGGAAGAAACAGCTCATCGATAACTTTTATGAATATCTTCCCAGGAATAACAGATTGTTTTTCTTCAAAGACTTCTCCAATTGTCCCTTTCCAAAATGTATTACATTTTTTTCTCATGGCTTCCTAACAAAGGATAATGCCTAAGATAATTTTATTTTCAGTATTGAGATATTTTATTTAAAAAATATTTAAGGTAGCCCTGGCTGGTGTAGCTCAGTGGCTTGAGCGTGGGCCTGCGAAGCAAAGGATCGCGGTTCGATTCCCAGTCAGGGCACATGCCTGGATTGCAGGCCAGTTCCCAGCATGGGACTCACGAGAGGCAACCATACATTGATGTTTCTCTCCCTCTCTCCTTCCCTTCTCCCCTAAAGATAAATAAATAAAATGTTAAAAAAAATAAATAAGTAAAAATATTTAAGGTAGATATTGCTACCCAAATTACACAAATAGTGTATTTTCACTATATAAAATGGGGACAATAAAGTGGTTTAAAAATTGTTCACAATTTTATAGTTGCAGATAACTAAAAATAGGAGATTTATCTTTTGAGAGAGAATAATTATATAATATTAATGTAGTTTAAAATAAATGGTTATTAAAAGTTCATTCTAACCAAAATGAGATTATTCAAATAATCTTTATAATTCACTGTCTCCTGTATCTAATAAACATCTTTCCATGCCAGTGAGTCCCAATTTACTCTGTTTTAACAGCCACATATTATTCAACTGTTTTCAATGTATGGTTGTGCAGGTTTTTCATTGATCACGGGTCTCTGACTGAGGACAGATCTAGGGCCTAAATCTAGCCCACAGGGCATTCGCCCAACTCTGTAATCATGTATGCTTGCCTAGAGAATTTTGGGTTAATTTTATAATTAACAGGAATTATCTATGGGTAGCCATGGTCCTATAGTTTTATATCAAATGTTTCACCAGTACATAGTTTAAAATATCAAATAATTTAAAATATTAAACAACTCTGCAAAACTTATAAACAAATATAGCAAAATCTCTGCCTCAAACCTTACCACCCCAAATGTTTGATACTTAGTACCAACACCTTCCAGTTCTTTAGCTATTTCTTCTGGAATTTACATCTATATTTATCAATAAGATATTTATTTTCCACGTGTTAATATTTCAGATTCAGATGTCATCCACTGAATTTCTACCAGGAAAAATTGGAGTTTCCTTTTTCTACTGTCCGCCACACAACTGTCACCATGCCAAATGAACACATGCACAAACCCAGTGATGCCCCCAAAATTACTCAAATATTTTTGATAGATCAATATTTAAGATCCATGCTATGATTACACACATTTGTATTCATTACTATGTGATATTTTACATTTCTAATCTATTTTTCATACACTTTTTAAATTACATTTAATAATTATTTTTATGTATCTATATGTAGTTAAGTGTTACTTGTTATTAATTCAACCCACAACTCTCCTCCAGAAGATTCACCATAATTTCATTATGTTCACACATCACATATTTTATTGGTTCAATTTTTTCTTAGATAAATACTTCTTGAGGCTCTCTCCATTTCTTCCTCATTCTAAAGTTTTTTTTTTTTTTTAATCCTGCGGGGTAACTTATTTTTTTCCTATTGGGATCTCCATTTAGCTTCATCACAGGGGTTACTATCAACTCTTTTCTGAATTGGATTTCTGTTTTCTAATTTTCATTTTTCTTATTCTTGACTTACGGCTTTGATTATAATGAGTCATATATTATAATAGGTCATTGAAATTAAATGAAAACAAGTAAATTTTTGAGGACTTGCATGCCTATAAATAAAATAACAATGACAGCTGGTACTTACTTAAAATTTCTTAGATGCCAGAGACAGCTCTTTGGATCCATACTTATTTACTTATTTAGTCCTCAAAGTGACCCTGTAAGAGAGTTGATTCATACTTTCTGAAACAAAGAAAAATTTAACATCTAAATTTAAACCCCAACTCATGGAGAGGGTTGCTACATCAGCATAAAAATGCCTAAAATCATGCTTTAGAATCCATGTCTTAACCCCTATACTATACTAGCACTCAATAATACTATTCTAACACCCCATGTGATGAATAATTAAACTTGGTACAGAATTCTAGCTTCTAATGACACTGATATATTTCTTTTCTTCATTTTCTCTATAATCCCTTTATATTTTTTACTACTATCCCTTTCTATTATTTAAACATAGGATATCTTATTAGAGTCATCTAATGTCATTTTTTCTCAGGCATTTTCCATTTCTGCTCTGGGAAATTTAAAAACTTTACTTTCCAATGATTTTATTGTAATTTTATTTTATTTTATTTTTAAAATATTTTGTTTATTTATTTTTAGGGAGGGGGAAGGGAGGGAGAAAGAGAGGGAGAGAAACATCAATGTGTGGTTTCCTCTTGTGTGCCCCCTACTGGGGATCTGGCCCACAACCCTGGCATGTGCCCTAGACTAGGAATTGAACCTGCAACCTTTTGATTCACAGGCTGGTGCTCAATCCACTGAGCCACAGCAACCAGGGCTCCTTTTCTTGATATGCCACTTCAAGAGGGGATGGCCAGCACCATTCTGACCTATTCCGCCCAATCAACTGTCTTAATAATATTTATCAAATTGTGTACATCTTCCTTGTCCTCTTTCTTCCTTCACACACATATTAAAAAAGCTGATCATACCATAAAATTTTTGACTAATATGAAGATAAGAAAATTTAAGATAATTTAAAACCTGAAAGTAGTATGTATGTAAAGATTCTTGCTAGCCCTATCTCAACCACATGGGCACAATATAAAATAAGAAAAAAATGTGAAGAAATCACAGACCTCTTATTTTATGCCTGTCTTTCTCCCAGTCCACACACATACTTCAGTTTTGAGAATACTGTCATCCACAGGGCTCATCTTTAGGATACATCTGTATAGCCATGCATTATTTGTTTATGTGAGATAGTTCACTTTAAATACTTGAAAATCTTTCTGTCTCTCCTGGCCTTTACAGGTTTTTTTTTTTTTTTCCTTCCTTCATAAAATCGCAGTAAGTTTGCTTTTCCTTCATCAAAATGTGGACTTCTTTTCTTTCAAAATTTACCTATAGCTTCTGATATCTGTGTAACTCTAACCTTCATAAATTTCCAAAGGTGCAGACAATTCCTTCTCCCTTTGATAGCAGTTTTATAGCATGCATAATGAGTATTGCATACCACAGAAGTAGAAGATAAATGTAATCAATAAAGTCATTTTCCACATTTTTGTCTACAATATTGTGAGATATAACCTGGTGATGCAGAAAGTGTTGATTGCCAACGTTGTTCCTCACCTTCAACTTCAGTGCCAGACGTTTATTTTGACATGGTCTTTTCCTTTGTACCCCGTAGAGTTTACCATCATTTTGAATACATAAAATGATCAGAAGGAAATGAAAAATTCTGAACACACGTGTATTAATTTCAGAGAAAGGGCAATATAAACCAGAGGTAGCAGAAAAAATATGTGAGAGAAAAACAGGCAGAGAAATGACCATCAAATTGGCAGAAGCAAGTTTTAGAACACAGAAATGCAGTCAAGATATGGTGGGTTTGAGGTGGGACACGGAAGATGACTTGCTAATGCAAAACTCAAATGAGCACATGATTTAGAACAGAAAAAAACTGAGGTTATACAGAAAGAAATGGTTGTGACAATATTTCTATTTTAAGTCAAATAATTGTTCCATTAGATATTTTATTATATTATTATATAGCTCTGCTTCATCAAACTACTCAGCAGAGAAGGCAAAACTGGACAGTCAAGGCTTGTGAAGACATATAGAAATTTTCTTTTACAAAACAAGCTGCCATCACATTTGTTAAATATCACTTTGATAATACTGAAGTATCTATCTATCTATCTATCTATCTATCTATCTATCTATCTATTTATTACTGAATTTATTGGGGGTGACAGATGAGTAGATAGAGAAGCTATGGTTATTTACACAATGGAATACTATTCAGCCAGAAAAAAAAGGAATCTTACTTTTTGTGACAGCATGGATGGACCTAGAGAGTATTATGCTAAATCAAATAAGCCAGGCATAGGAAAGTACCATACGATTTCACTTATATATAAAATCTAATGAACAAAATAAACTAACAAACAAAATAAAAACAGATTCATAGATACAGAGAAAAGACTGATAGCTGTCAGAGGGGATGGTGGTTGGGGGCTAGGTGAAAAAGATACAGGGTTAAGCAAAAATATAATAAATTTATAAACAGAGTAAAAAGGGGTGGTGGGAAATAAAGGAGGGTAAAGGGGGAGAGTGAATGGTGATGGAGGAAGACTTGACTTTGTTTGGTGCACACAATACAACATACAGGTAATGACAGTGTTTCAAATGAGCATTTGAGCCTATTAAAATGGACTGTTAAATGAATAACTGTATTGCATACAACACTGTTACTCTTTTTTATTTTGTTTCAGAAAATGGTATTATATACTAAAAATTTCTTTAAAATTACCAGAACTGAAATTCCAAAATGTTAATATTATGAGATGTAAGTATAACAGTAAGCTTCACTGCCAGGACTAAACCTAAAATGCAGATGTGGTTTCTGTATTTTGAGAGACTATTTGTCTTACATATATCTAGGCCTGACCTCTTGAAAAGTTGGACTTAGAGGAGGACCTACCTGCCTAAGAGATAAATAAGCTGTCTAATCTCATTGATTAGAAGCATCTGTTTGGAAATCACTTGAAACAATAGCATTTGCCAAGTTCCATCTGTTAAGTGTAAGATTTTAAAAAATGCAATAGACATGTCCATTTGGAGAATTTTGTAGGTACACACAAGGTGGAAAAATTCACATCTTTCTATGCAGTAGGCCATTTCTTCAGAGCACAAAGCAGATCTAGCCTCTCACTCACTACAGCTCCTGGGAAATTGCAAAGTGTACATACAGTTGTAAAATGTTTTGTTTTTTTTTTTAAGAATTGGAAACTATAAATCAATCTCTAATAATAGCTTTTCTTTTCATGTGATATTTAGGGTCAATACTCATTTTTGAAATGTCTTTTAAGTTTATATTCTAGTACAAATGTGCTAGATATCATAGAAATATTCAGTTTGATAGTAGGAGCTGTGTTTTGCTTTTTTACTTTTGTATCTCTATATTTATATTATTAAATACACATTTTTAATGATTAAAGAGTGAATAAATAAATCAATACATTCTAAAAAATATTCTTAGTCAAAACACAAAGTACTCTAATCCAAACACAAATATAGCAACAGTATTTACTGTGTATGGCTCTACTTTTAGTACATGTAATTTTTGCCTAAACTTTTCTGCTAGTTTGATAATCCAAAGAATTTGAAATTTAAAAATATTCATGATTTTAAAATGCATTTTTGATGTTTGAAATACAACAATAAAAAAGTATTTCCTTTAAATTTTTACTTTAATTAAACATATTTAATACTTTAAATATTAAATATTTAACAGACAAATCTATTAAATCATTATGACTCAATATCTTTTCAACTTAAGGCCAAAAACTTGCAAACACAGAGCTGCCCATTAGGCCAATGGTTCTCAAAAGAGCAGATTAAAAATCCAAATTGCTAAACACCTCTCTCAGAAATTCTGGTTCAGAGTATCTAGAATACTGTTCTTTCCTAAGCACACAGATTACTTTCTGGAGTAGGTAGTATCTGACCTAATTATAAGACACTGTGGTAGAGTATTCATCACATAATAGCAGATACTGTGTCATAATTTGGTCCTCCCAAGAGCTGAGCTGAGATTAGGATTCACGTGAAAGCAGTTTACTTGGGAAATCCAGATTAAACCAATAGAGAAGAGAAACAATGCAGTACAGAGAAGGAATAAGAGCTGATAAAGAGGGGACTACTACATGGTGGCCAGCAGAACCCTTATCCCTATTACCCTACTTACAGGGGAAAGGCACTGGGATATTTATATACTAACTCCAGAAGGTCATTGATAAAAATGGCTCCAAAGGGTTGTTGAGTTTTCACCACTTTCTCCCTGCCTGGGGAGGAGGGTAGCTGGACTCTGCAGTTCTGGCGTAGGTGATCTTCAGCAAAAATGCAGATGGGCAGGTGGGAAACCCACAGAGTGCCTCATAAAAATGTCTGATCATCATGGACCAGGCACTGGCAGTGTCTACCACAGACTGAGTCTTTATGTTTTATACCTCTCTCCTTAGTGCCTGGAATATAGTAGGAAATAAATACTTTCAAATAAACAATCAATAAATGAATGAAAGACGAAAGACACACAGCTAGTAAGTGATTTGCATTATGTTAAAATAAAACTGGGTGAGTGATTAAGGCAAAAGGCTAAATTCTGATAGCCATGGAATTTAGGGTAGTGAAGTTTAAAGAATTTCCCCCCTCATGTGATTTGTCATTATCTTATGGGCAGCACAGGATTTCTTCTCTATACTGGCGCCTCCTCCAATCAGCCACTCTAGATGCGGACACGGGCCTGCAGTGTCCACCTCATTACGGATGAAATGAGACATTCACACAGACTACCGAGTCCAGTGGAGGAAAAGGGACAGCATGGCTTTTCCTCTCCAGGGGAGCAAAAGCCTTGGCCCTTGCTGTGACCAGCCTTTATTGGGTTTCTCAGCACATTACCTGATGGTCCTCATTTACTATGAGGTTCGCTTTAGGTGATTACCTTTTACAGAAAACAAAGGAGCCAACGCCACTAATCACATCACATAAGGGGGATATTTGCAAATGAAAAGGCAAAGTGGTTGAACCGTCACACTGATCCTGGGAAGGTTTAGCATGGATTTTAGGAAGTCACTTCGCAGTAAATATTTGCCACTGGGGGCAGGACCCACACCATGCAGAATGGTCTCCTATACACCCTCTTTAAAAAAGTCCCTCCAGGAATATTTTCTCTAGAATTATTCTTAAGAGGAAGATTCAACAGAATGTAATGGAAGTAGGGGAGGGAGGGAGGGATAACTTGGGTGGGGGAATGGTGGGGGATAAATGCAGACAACTGTGCTTGAACAACAATGAAATAATTAAAAAATAAAACACAATTTATATAATAAACTTCAAAAAATTTAATGGAAAGCTTTATGTTACAACACAAATGATGACTCCTGATGTATGCCCTTCTGATGAAATATTAATCCACTTTATCTGATTGTTTTCATGATTTTAACATCCACATTGTTTTAAGTCATCACAAAAGCAAATAGTGAAGTATAAAGGAATACTTTATTCTCAAACTCAACTCAGATAAGTCTATTTCCAATTGACAGATGTCTGTTCCAATGATGTCTTGTCAATACTCATATGCTCACACTTTATTACACACACAGACACACACTGTGTATTCCTGATTAAGACACGTGACATCAAATTCCTTGAAGTTGTGGATTTAAATAGAAAATGGGATGGCTTTCAGATTCTCTGTCTTATTTATGTGTTTCGGATTTCCGATTTAGACCTAAACAAATCAAGGTCAGAAACCTTGGAGGCTACAAATATTAAATGTCCCAAATAGCTGTCTCACATCCTACTTGGAATTGGAGGGGGAGAGGAATGTATAGCAAGCAGTTAAGTAGCCCTAAATTAGTTGTCTCCCAAACACATCAATTTTTTAATGAAATGCATAGGTTAGATCTCAGAGCCTCAAAAATACCAACAGAGTAATGCAGAGGTGCCAATTAGTTGAGCTGCATATAAGTTCATGGCAAACAGAGAAAAGAGAAGTAGACTCTGTGAACAGGACAGCACTTGCCATGCCTAACGTCATTGAAACAAAATGCTCCCGCACACCCAAGTTCACCTTCACACAAACATACACACACACACATAGACATCTTACATAGGCTGAATAACACTTTGCTATAATCAAGCTTCAGCCTTAACTTTGTGTAAAGTATTATCTCACTTAAACAGTGCACTCACATAGTTTTAACTTGATAGTATACCCTTAAATTGTAGTAATTCAGTCATTTTGAATTTTCTGCTTATTTTGCATTCTATATCATGTAGTTAAAAATATTCTTGCCACAATCAGAAACCTTTAAGAAGTGTGCACTCAGAAAAAAATTCTGGAGCTGTAAAATTGCTCACAAAAATTATTTACAGCTTAAATACTATACAGTGAAATACAAAGTACATTATGGAACCTATGGCCAAATCACAGGATAAGGAAAAATATCAATGAACTATTCAGAGTGCAGTGAGGCTCATTTACAAAGTAGCATACATGACAGTGAGCACCCAAAGCACCCAAAGGACATTACATAGGCAACTGTTGGAATAAATATTATGCATGGATTTAATCAAACTTTAGCACCTCTTTCTTAGCCATGTGATCTTTACATGTTGTTTTAAACTGTTTTGCTCAGCTGTTGTTACATCCGTGGACATTTTATTTAAAGCATTTAGTAAAATGCATGACTCATCATCAGTTCTCAATAAATGTTGCTTACTGTTATTTTTGTATTAACATTGTTATTATACCTGTCCAAAACCAGTGGAACCAAACATAGGGACAATATTCAAAGGACACTTAACAAAAGATGAAAAAAATAATAATCGTTGACATTTATTCAAGTAACAGAATGTTCTAAGAACTGTACAAACTACATGAATTTACTTAATCTTCTCAGCAATTCTATTCCATTTCTAATAATACAGATGAAGAACTGTTAAGATGAAGCATCCTGCTCAAGGGCATACAGATCAGAATGGCAGGGCTGCATTTAAACTCAAGGAGTCCAGCGTTAGACACAGGCCCTGCACTAATACCCTATGCAGTCTCTTGATAACAAAAGTAACCATTCAAATAGATCCAGTGCCATGTAGGGCAGATAGATGAGGGATGGATGAAAAAATTCAAATACATATATATTTCCCTTAATAATATTTGGTTCATGGCTTTTATGAAAAGGAAAGAGAAATTAAAAATTAAATACTAGAATTTTGCTATGTCAGAGGTACAAGTGCTATATTAATGAGGGTGTGACTAATTTTTGGCTAAATAAGCTGTAGTTATCTGTGTAGAGTTTTCATATTATTGCACATGTCTGTCATCACAATTAAACTTTCTTTGTTTTATTTTGCTTTACTATAAAAATAAAGCAAATATGTACAGTACATATATATCACATCATGTATGTATAATATCATATATAATAAATACAACTTATGAAGTTTTAAAAAGTCATTTCCAGTGTCATCTATTACATTGCACAATACCTGACAATCACAATCATTATTCTGACATTCCACTAGAGGAATGGTGTATTTATTCCTTATTTATAAAATGGCATATTATCTCCTTCACTGTAGGATGTATTTATATTTGTGTGTGTGTATTTCCCTATGGTTATCTGCTCTTTCTTGTCCTTGATACCCTCTTCTAATTACTCACACAAAATAAACAAGCACACATGGAACTCAATGACAACAAAAAAACATAGGGAACATTTTTTGTTGTTTTTATTTATAGCATGCAATTGCACTTTAGATCCATAGAATTAAATCAGTTGCCTAATCCGAGTCTTTACTATAAAAGGACAGAAAAACTTACATCATGTAGATAATATTTCCTCAATTTTATTGTATTTCCTAACAACCACATAAATTATTAAGAAACACTTTTTCTTGCAGCTTCAACATGGGTCGCAGCTTCTCACCTTCCTCCCTGAACAACATAAGCTTCAGCATACCCTTCAACTTCTCCACAAGCTTCTGGACCCTGGGTTCCATGCAGTTGCCAAGCTACTGGCTCTCGCCCACCAGCAACTCAACCAGCATCTATGCAGGCATGGGTGACTCAGGCTCCCAGATCCCTATGTCCAACTCCGCCAGCATGTGGGGCAGCTGAGGATCTGGGGGCCTGGCTACATGGATAGCTGGGGATCTGGTGGACATAGGGGGCATCTAGAGCAAGAAGACTATGCAATGCCTGAATGACTACCTGGCATCCTGCCCGGAGAGGGTGAGAAGCCTGGAGGCTGATAATCAGAGACTGGGGATCAAAATCCAGGAACACTTAGATAAGAAGGGACCCCAGGTCAGAGACTGGGGGCATTATTTCAAGATCATTGAGGACTCAAGGGCTCAGATCTTTGCAAATACTTTGGACAATGCCCACATTGTTCTGTAGATTGACAATGCCCATCTTGCTGCTGCTGATTTCAGAGTCAAGAGATAGAGCTGGCTGTGCACCACTCTGCGGAGAATGACATCAATGGGCTCTGGAAGGTCATTGATGGCACCAATATCACTCAGCTGCAGCTGGAGACAGAGATTGAAGCTCTCAAGGAGAAGCTGCTCTTCATGAGGAAGAACCACCAGGAGGAAGTAAACATTCTACAAAACCAGATTGCCAATTCTGGATTGACTGTGGAATTGGATGCACCCAAATCTCAGGACCTTGGCAAAATTATGGCAGATATCCGGGCCCAGTATGACTAGTTCTAAAGAACCAAAAGGAGCTAGACAAGTACTGGTCCCAACAGATTGAAGAGAGCCCCACAGTGGTCACCTCACAGAGCACTGAGATAGACACTGCTGAGATGACACTCACAGAGCTGAGATGTACAGTCCAGTTGCTGGAGGTCGACTTAGACTCCATGAGGAATCTGAGGTCAGTTTGGAGAACAGCCTGAGGGAGGTGGAGGCACGCTATGCCATGCAGACGGAGAACTCAATGGGATCCTGCTGCACCTGGAGTCAGAGCTGGCCCAGACCCAGGCAGAGGGGTAGCTTCAGGCCCAGGAGTATGAAGCCCTACTGAACATCAAGGTCAAGCTGGAAGCTGAGATTGCCACCTACCACAGCCTACTGGAAGAAGGGGAGGGCTTCAACCTTGTTGGTGCCCTGGACAAGAGCCCCTCCCTACGAACCATCCAAAAGACCAGGACTCACAGGATTGTAGATGGCAGAGTAGTGTCTGAGGTCAAGGACACCAAAATTTTGAGGCCTTAAAAGCAGCAGAAGTGAGGCATCCCTTGGCAGGGCAGAAGGCCAATAAAAATTTCATTGAAAGATTAAAAATAAAGAAATATATTTTCCTCAGACTTGGAAATGTGATCACACAACACTTTAGTGAGCTGACTAAAGGTATTTAGCAAATCTGGGGCTGAAACATGACACAGCCCAAGCTGTCATATTCCTGGCCTACCTCTCATCTTTCTGGGGCAACACACTGAAAGCAGTAATGATATGAATTACCAGGCCCACTCCATGAATGCTTGAAGCAAAAGATGCTCTTGTGGGGCCTCGCGCCTTTCCAGGCAGTTTTATCCATGCTAAAATAAACAACAACAGGAACATGGGTCCTGGTCCCATGGGAGCCATGTTTTCTGATGTTTCCTTTAGAAAGCAGCTCTCCATTCAACTCCCCATAGCAACATTATCATGAATGCGGGTTTATGTGGAAAAATTACCACTATATTTCAGCTATATTGTGGGTTAAATAGGCTTTTGTGAGCTGCACTGCAGATATTATCACCTCATATATTGTTGCTCTAGAAAAATGAAATCTAAGCTAAAAATTGAAAAAAAAATGATCAACAAGGAAAATATATCCTAGAAAAGTCTTTTTAATTCTTCAGACCTGAAATTTTAACTATGACTGCTTTGGGTCAAAAATGGATGTTTTCTTGGCTTAAGTGGTCCATATGGATATTAATCTCCATAACTTATCTATTAAAGTATCATTCTCAATATATTAGACAGAAATAGAAAATTGCTAATACTTGACTATTTTGAACTATAAAACAGGCAATTTCACATAGTGTAACTTAATACACAAATTTGAAGCAACTTAACTCTCTATTCATTACTACAAGCCTAAACATATCCAGTCATACTGCACTACTTTGAGCATTTTGCTTAATTTCATTTTCATTCAACCAATATTCATTTAGCATCTATTACGTTGCAGGCACATACCTTTTGTTGCATAAAGCTAATACACATTTATATTATATGTACAAAATACAGAAAGACATAAATAATAAATGGCATTAATAGCTGAAGAAATATTACTGCCAATGTTGTATTTTTTCTTGTTTAGAAATGTATATGTATTTAAAATTATATCTTGATAAATATTTACTTATGTTTATTTATATTGAATTTTTCCTGTGTCACAAACTACTGTTAGCATACACACTTTCAATTACTTATACCAACCCATAGTTATATCCAAACAATCTAATTCTACTCCTGCTTTGGGATAGTTGGCCATTTTTAATTCCTTTATGTAACATTATAAAATGAATATGCATATAAATGTTTTATGCATCTCTGGTTCCAACCGCAAGAAAGTATTTTCTTAGAAATGGACTTTCTAGATTAAAGAGCAATCCATTTTAATTGTTTTTTAAATTAGAAATATTCATTGCAAAATTCCTCTAAAGAACAGAAGTGTGTGACTATGGAAGATAGAGAGATGCAGCATTGAAACAGTGCTGGTTTTGAAAATAAAGGAAGGGCTGTTTGGATCTCTGAGCTTTTCAAGATTCTGCTAAGGTCTGCATTGAGCATCTTGTGCTTGGGAATGTTGTCATTACTCTAGAGGGAGACAGTTTTACAGAAAGCACCACACTGATAGATTATTTAACTTGTGAAAAGAACTTTAAATCCAGATGTAGAACTAGCCCATGTGCCTACCAGGAGCAAGGGTCAAAATGTTTAGCTTGCTTAAACTAAGCAGAGTAGTGCTATGGGTGTTTCTGAAGTCTTTGCTGATACTGTAGTCCTCATAATATATGATGCAATGTCCACTTCACTGGATGTGAATATTGTCGTTGTTGTTGTTGTTTTTTTTTTCCCTAACCAGCCCTCCTTCACTGAGAGGCACAGATTTTTTCCTATCATTCCAGGTCTTAAGTTTTTTAAGAAGCAAAACAGCCTAACTGGTCTTCTTGTACCCTTCAACTTCATCTTCAACCAGCAAAGGGAATTCAGGAACTTGCTCAACGCCATGACCTTCAGACACGTCTAGCGCGGGTAAGGCTGAGGTAGCCAGGGCAGAGCAAATGGCATTTTGCTTCTGTGTTGTGTTCACTTTGCACTGCCAAAGACTCCAGGTTTGAGTCGGTACAAACTTGTGGTCCCCACGACATGTATTTCCAAAAGCATCCTAAGTTTGTGGCATTTTGTTTTAGCACAGTGATCTGTTGTGGTAATTTGTGAATAATACTTCAGCCTATTATATGGACTTTTTGATAGACATTTGTGTTTCTTCTAAATCTATGTATAATAAATAAAGTTGCTATAAACATTAGCCTACCACTCTTGTATGAATACATATTTTTGTTTCTCCCGGTTGAATTTACTGAAACTGTAATCACCCATTTCTATGGTAATCGAGTGTTTAACTCTATATGAAATTACTAAACAATGTGCAAAAGTTCCTGTAGAATTTTTCAATTCCAACAAAAGATATCAGAGCTCCAACTGCTTCATATCCTAACACTTGGTTTTGTCAGACTTTTAACATTTTAATCATGCCAATTAGTGTGAAGTGTTATCTCAGTTTTTAAATAGTTTTAATGAAATATAATTTGCATAACATAAAACTCACTCATTGTAAACGTACAATTTCATTTTTTGTATATTCACAAAGATGTGCAACCATCACCACAATCAACTTGGAACATGTGCGTTACTCCACAAAGAAACTCTGTACTTATTAGCAGTCATTCTCAACTGTGTCCCAAATCCTCCCCTCTCTACCACCTAACCAGAGACAATAATTGCCTCTATACATTTTGTTTATTCTGGATGTTTCACATAAAAGATATCATACAATATATGGCTTTTTGTGGCTTGTTTCTTTCACTTAGAATAATGTTTTCAATTTTTATCCATGTTGCAGGATAGTTCACTATTTTATTTATTTTTATTGCACAGTAACATTCCATTATCTGGATATACCTTATCTATCTATTTATCAGGTGATAAATGTTAAGGTTGTTTCAATTTTTGGGCTGTTATGAATAATGTTGCTATGAATATTTGTGAATATTTTTTTATTTTAGCTCTTTTATTTTTGCCATTTTAAAATTTTAATTATTGTTCAAGTATAATTTTCTGCCTTTTACTCCCATTCCAGCCCAACCCCCAGCCCTTTCCACCTTCCTCCCGTTCCCACCCCTGTTGCGAACTGCCTTGCCTGGTTCCAGGAGCTGTAACCTCCCCATTGCTAAGGCTAAGTGAGTGACCATCAGACCATATGCCACTAAGGAAACAAAGCTTATCTCCCTGGCAGGGGCACAGCCTCTGCTCCTTTTACTTCACTCTGCCTGGCCCCCAATGCTTGACTGGTTAGCCAATGACAGGTAAGATTCCTCAAGGGAGGGATGACCTAAGACAGGCACAATCAGGGGGTCCCCAAGGAAGGACTTGGGGAACTACAGAAAAGGGGTCATAGACACTTGCCCCTCGGCTTTGACACAGCCTGAGTCCTCATTCTGTTCTTGAGAAGTCTCCTAATCTCTTGGCTGCTTTACTTTCCCTTCCTGATTTAAGCTCGAAATAATGCCTTAAGCCTGAAACAATACCAGTGGTAGGTGCAGCCCTGTGCTGGAAAAGGCAGGTTCCCTAGGGTGATCAAGCCAAAGAAAGAATATGTAAAATCCTGTGAAATCTGTTCTGTTTAGAATTGACCTTCTCAATTAAATGTTAAGGGTCCAAGCAGGAAGTGAGTTCCTTCCCCAAAGTTTTATAGCCATTTAGCTATCTGACCCTGACTCAAAATAGGCCCTCAGAGTTCTTTGTATGTTATCTATTATTTGATCCTTACTGCCTAATAATGATTAATTATTTACATATACACCCTGTATTCCTATGCAAATTAAATCCAATAAAGCCACTCAAAGGCATGGTTTCTAGGTGCTCTCCTCTTGAGAGAGAAGTCACACCATCCCATTTCCTCCACAGGACTCAGTAGTCCATGTGAATTTATTTCGTCTCATCCATAATGCTGCAGACACTGCAGGCCAATGCCCGCGTCAAACCCCCCTGTCTTTGTCCATGTGTCCTTCATACTTTTTCCTGTAAACCCTTTCTCTTCCCCCCTGAAATTCCCTCCCCTCTCACCTCTAGTCACTATCAGCCTGTTCTCTATTTCAGTGTCTTTGATTATATTTTGTTTGCTCATTTGTTTTGTTGTTTATGTTCCGGTTAAAGGTGAGATCATATGTATTTCACCACCTGGCTTATTTCACTTAGCATAATGCTTTCCAGTTCCATCCATGCTGTGGCAAAGGGTAGGAATTCCTCGTTTCTCTCTGCTGCATAGAATTCCATTGTGTAAATGTACCATAGTTTTTTGATCCATTCATTTACTGATGAGCACCTAGGTTGCTTCCAGCACTTGGCTATTGTAAATTGTGCTGCTATGAACATTGGGGTGCATAGGTTCTTTTGGATTGGTGTTTCAGGGTTCTTGGGAAATAATCCCAGCAGTGCAATTGCTGGGTCAAAAGGCAGTTCCATTTTTAGTTTTCTGAGAAAATTCCATACTGCTTTCCACAGTGATTGTACCAGTCTGCAATCCCACCAACAGTGCACTAGGGTTCCCTTTTCTCCACATCCTCTCCAACACTTGTTTGTTGCTTTGTTTATGATGGCCATTTGGACTGGTGTGAAGTGGTGTCTCATTGTGGTTTTAATTTGCATCTCTCTGATAGCTAGGATACCGAGCATCTAATGGATGCATGTTTTCATTAATCTGGACATGGAAAGTAGTAGAATTTCTTGGTCTTATTGTAGCACCAAGTCAATTTAAAAGTGACTGCACCATTTCACATTATCACCAACAATGAAGTTCCAATATTTCTATATGCCTTTCAACACATATTACTACGTGTATTTTTATGACAGCTATTCATTTTGGGTGCAAATCAGTATCTCATTGTGGTATTGGTTTACATTACACTATTAATTAATTAGTCACATTATATTTGTATGCACTTATTTGCCATCTATTTATCTTCTATGGAAAAATGTGTATATATCTGCCCATTTTTCAGTTGGGTTATTTGTATTATTATTGATAAGTTGTAAAAGTTATTTATTTATTTTGGCTACAAGTTTCTTGTCAT
>PVKM010020658.1:0-23207 GCA_004027735.1 Carollia perspicillata
GGTCATTTGCATCAGTGTTGAGTTTTTTTTACCTGGCCATGTTAGGAGTGGTAGGAGATTTATCTGGTGACAACTTAGAAAGGGTAGTCAGGTAAGCAGAAGGAATACAGAAAGCATAAACGCTTTTATGTACGTAAAGTTTTCGATAGGCAGCTTCTAACTCTACTTTACGTATGTTAATACTACCAAAACCTAGACCAGCACTCATGGTTCATATTAGTGCTCAACAAATGTCTGCATAACCAAAACCAAAATTAAAACAAATGAAATGAGTACTTGTTAACACCGGTCAGTGATGTGCTGCACAAGATTCAATAACACTGTCAGGTTAATACACACTCTGAAAACAAAGTACTCATGTCCTATATTTGCTGAGCACTACCCCACATGTACTTTCTTTTTTATACTCAACAGTTCTCTGAGATACATAGCCTTTACTGCCTCTGTTTATAGGTA
Organism: Carollia perspicillata; assembly: GCA_004027735.1. NCBI lineage: Eukaryota > Metazoa > Chordata > Mammalia > Chiroptera > Phyllostomidae > Carollia > Carollia perspicillata. Next base: position 457 of record PVKM010020658.1, read on the forward strand.
AAGGAACTACGTCACAACAGCTAAAGGGGCTTACGAAGATCAGCGAGAAAATTAATGTTAGCCTAGAGTCTAAGATTCCAAAGTCCAAAATTCACAGGCAAAATAAAGAGACTAAAAGGAATCTTTATTAGGAAAAAGAGTTCCCTGAATCTTTTAATAAAGTATTATTACAACTCAGTAAGTAAAATACAAAGAACCCCCCGCAACAGAAAAATTGGTGAAGGCTACAAACTAACAAAAAAGGATTTCCATCGCAATCAAAGAAAGGCTTTGTCTAAAAATGTGAGTTCAGAGCTCTCTGGTAAAATGGCCTAGATTGGACTCACAGCCAGGATGAAGATAAATGGGCCTTTCTCCCTGCCCTAATCCCAAACCTGAATCTTGCGATTTTAACAACCTCCACGGGGAGTGAAGACATAAGAAAGCCAAGAGTATTGGGAAGAATAGGTCAGCATTGTCTGTGCTTCGTGGATAGAATATCAGCAGCTGAGGTGAAGGAATGCATAGGGCAGCATCACAGAGCCTGCGGGTCCCCGGATACTCCTCAGGGACAGAGTCAAGCTTTGTCTGGCTGTGTGCGGAGCCCTACAGTCTTGCTACTCAAAGTGGGGTTTGTGGGCAGCAGTGAGGACATCTCCAGGGAGCTTCGAGAAATGAAGAGCCTCAAGCCCCTACTCCAGGCCTCTGGAAGCAGCATCTGCGTTTTAGTAAGCTTCCCAGGTGACGTGCAGGCACAGTGAAGGTTGAGAAGCACCGCGCTACGGGACCTGGCTCTGGGTTTGCTCCCTGAAAATGCTCAGTGAATGTCTGCTGATTGAGAGACGCAACAGGGGCATCTCAGAGGTCCCTTTCAATAGGAACTCATCTGACTTAACTGAAAACTCATCACTATCCAGCTGATTGAAGTATCAACCATCTTACAAAGGGCTTTAAGTAAGATTAATGAATTAATAACAGTGTTTTGTTGTTGATATTTTCCACAGTGAATTCAGAGTGTCTTGTGGGTATCATTTCACCAGGATTCTTTATATGCCCAGCAAATAGCAACATGGCATAAATCTTTTACTTTTTTTTTTTTCATCCTTTCTGGTCCATCTCTCACAAAAAAAAGGGCAAGCATTGGACATGTAAAATCAAATGAGTAGAAATGAGAATAACAAATCTGGAAAGGCTGGAGAAAAGGAGTGCCCACCGATGTAAGGACATTGCTCTTTTACCTGCCTTTCCACAGAGAACGGAGTCTGTGAGCTTTCACCTTGTACCATACAGGGGTGTGTGTGTGTGTGTGTGTAGGTGTGCATGTGTGCGTAGGCAGTGATGGTGAGGAAGAAGGGACCGAGAATTAAGGACCCTTGTGTTGTTGTATGAGCTGACACAGGCCAAGACACCGAATTCCACCATTAAAGTGCTTTTGAAGCAACTGTGTGCACCATCGTCATCATTGCCATTATTGTCATCATCATTTTAATTCTACTTGCTGTCTGCCAATCTCTTTACCGACTAGATGGTCTTAGTAAGGACCCAGCCCCTAGCCTCAAGGATGGCCACAGACCTTAGGATGCCAGGAAACTAGTTATAAGAAAGGAGACAAAAGGGACCCAGAGGATGGAGAGGCATTCTGAGTTCCGATAATGAGTGAGGTGACTCACGGCTGACTCAGACAAGGGAAGAGAAGCTTGGAAGAGGGGAGGCGGTGGGGGGCAGACCTCAAAGGGGCCCTGCGCAGACGTACAAATGCGAGTTAGGAGGCCAGGAACACGGTGTTATTTAGAGAACTGCCTGCAGCTCTGGCATTGGAGGGAGGAGGGGATCCAAAAAACAGGGCGAGAACATTGTATTTGAAGCCAGAAAATGAGTTGTGAATCTGTAGCTTTACGTACTTTCACAAAGCTGTAACATTCTCTCGTGACACTGCCCTGATCTTTGGCAACTCTCAGAATACTAATGGAATAGGAATTAACTGTCATCAGGTCCCCTGGGGAGGAGAAGTGGGTAAATCAGGTACCACCTCCTATTTTTCTAATGATCCCAGTTAGAAAAATGAGCCTCTTTTGACTTTCTTCAGTATTTTATAGTTGGAGAACATGTGATCCCACCTGCTTTATATAATAGATTGTTAAAATGTTTGAATATATGACTAAGGCCGATCTCTCATATTTATGGCTAATTGAGGTTTTGAGTTTGAAGACTGCAGGGTCACACATTGTTATGAAGGTTGGTAATGGCCTTGTCCTATGTGGACTGTACTGAAATGATATGACTGCTCCACCACACATATATCTAGGCCCCCCGAAGAGCATGCATTTGTGAGATGGTGGGGGTGTCTGTATAGACTACTTGCAGGAAACAGTTTTTCTCTGTGTGCTAAACAACCTACACAGAGAGCAAACCCATGACCTCAGCCTCATTAAGGCGATGGAAACCAACAGAGCTATCTAAAAATAAATTTGGTTGATTACATATTTATATGTGATTTGATGACTATTGTTACAAATTACTTCACCAGAATGGCACTGTGGTAGTGGAAAAGGCAGGTGTTCTTCAGCAGCTCGTCCACTTGTAAACTTTCATTGAGAAGAAAAATAATTTACTCCCCAAGTAAGAGTGTTTCAACTTTGCCTGCCCCCAAAAGATGACACTAGCAGTTGGACACAGTTTTGTAAGCCTTGGCCAACTAGTTTTATGTTACTAGCAGGTTTGCTGTATTTAATTTGGGGTGTTTTGCAACATTATCAACCCCACTATGATAACTGCAAAAGCAACGAGAATATTTTTTAAATTATATTTATTGTTTATGCTATTACACTTGTTCAATTTTCCCCCTTTGCCCTCCTCTACCCTGACCTGCCCACTCCCTCAGTCAATATCCACACAGTGGTCCATGTACATGGGTCATGCATATATGTTCTTTGGCTACTCTATTCCCACGCTGTACTTTACATCCCCATGACTATTCTGTAACTACCAATTTGTACTTAATCCCTTCATTTTTTTTTTTTGCCCATCCCCTCAACCCTTCTCCCATCTGGCAACCATAAAATATCCTCTGTATCTATGATTCTGTTTCTGATCTGCTTGTTTATTTTGTTTTTTAGATTCAATTGTTGATAGATATGTATTTATTGCCATTTTACTGTTCATATTTTTTTATTCTTCTTCTTAAAGAAGACTCTTTAACATTTCATATAATACTGGTTTGGTGCTGATGAACTCCTTTAGCTTTCTCTTGTCCAGGAAACCCTTTATCTGCCCTTTGATTCTAGATGATAGCTTTGCTGGGTAGAGCAGTCTTGGCTGTGGGTCCTTGCTTTTCATCACTTTGAATATTTCTTGACAATTCCTTTTGGCTTGCAACATTTCTTTTGAGAAATCAGCTGACAGTCTTATGGGAGCTCTGTTGTAGGTAACTAACTGCTTTTCTCTTGATGCTTTTAAGATTTTCTCTTTAATATTTGGTGTTTTATTATGATGCACTTGGTGTGGGCCTCTTTGGGTTCATCTTGTTGGGAGCTCTTTGTGCTTCTTGGACTTGTATGTCTATTTCCTTTACCAAGCCAGGGAGTTTTCTGTCATTATTTTTTCAAATGGGTTTTCAATTCCTTTCTCTCTCTCTTCTCCTTCCAGCACCCACATGATATGAATGTTGGAACACTTGAAGTTGTCCCAGAGCTCCTTATACTATTCTCATTTTTTTGGATTCTTTTTTCTTCTTGTTGTTCTGACTGGCTGTTTTTTGCTTCCTTATATTCCAAACCACTGATTTGATTTTCAGCTTCATCCATTTTACTCGATTCCCTGTTAATTGTTCTTTATTTCGATTAGTGTATCCTTTGTTTCTGACTGCATCTTTTTTATGCTGTTGAAGTTCTCACCAAGTTCATAGAGCATTGTTATAACTAGTGCTTTGAACTCAGCATCTAGTAAATTGCTTGTCTCCATTTTGTTTGGTTATTTTTCTGGAGTTTTGTCCTGTCCTTTCATTTGGGCCATGTTTCTTTGTCTCTTCATTTTGTTGGCTTTCCTGTGTTTGTTTCTATGTGTTAGAGCTGCTCTGTCTACCATGCTTGGTAGAGTGGCCTACTGTAGTAGGTGTCATGTAGGGTCCAGTGGCACAGACTCCCCTATCACCCAAGCACGGTATTCGAGGTATGCCCTTTGTGTGGGCTGACTACATCTTCCTCTTATAGTTGAGTCTTGATTGACGTTGGCATGTCCAAGGTCAGCCACTGCCTGTGTTCTATCGAGGGTCACAGAACTTAAGCTACAAAGTGATCTGCAGGTGACTGCTACTTATGCTGGGTTTGAAGATGCCCAGGTGAGGCCAAGCTGTGAAGCAAGGCTAGCTGCTGCTAAAGCTAGGCCAGGGGCAACTTATGGATAAGTATGGGCCTGATGAAGCCAGATGCTGCTTGTTTGAGAGAATTTAGGAAAATCTGAAGCAGGGGCCAAGATAAGCCATTCATATGGAAAAGCCACTGGAAACAGCTTGGGTGGGCTTAAACATGGGGTGGGCAGGGCCTTAGGGATCACCAGAGTGGGGCACACAGAGTAAGCCAGGTTGATGGAGTCTTAGATATGGTACCCACCTGCCAGCTTTGTGGCTCTCTGGTGGAAGGGCTCAGAAAAGAACCAATGGCCTTTGCCAGATCTTTTCTCTGGGAGAAAGCCACACCCTAGTTCTTGCCCTTATGTGGGGCAATTCAGTTTCTCCCTGTATGTCTCTGATGTCTTTCAATCTGTTGCCCCCACACTGAACTCAGAGGGAGTGAGTCCAAGTAAGTCTGTGCATGGGCACTTTAAGAGGAACTGCCTGGAATTCTAGAAGTTTGTGTCTCCTACAGCCTCTACCCTGCTGGTTTTTACAGCCAGAAGTTATGGAGACTTACCTTCCTAGCACTGGAACCCTGGACTTGGGGGCCTGGTATGGAGCTGGGGCCCCTCACTCCTGAGATATCCCTCCTGATTTTTATTGGACAGGCGTGGGTAGGGAACCAGCCTGTTCCACATTTCTGCCCTTTCTGCCAGCCTGAGTGTCATTTCTTCTTTAATTCCATAGTTGTAGGGCTTCCAGTCAGCTCAATTTCTGACAGTTCTGAATGATGGTTGTTCTACAGTTTCGTTGTAATTTTGATGTGGTTGTGTAAGGAGGTAAGCTGTGTTTATCTACACTACCATCTTAACTGGAAGTCCCCACAAATGTTCAGCAATGAGAATATTGAATGTGCTGTTGAGAAGAGGCTTTTGATTATGATGCAAATAAAGAGATTAACAAATTGAATGTGGTAAAAAAAAAAACAAAAAACCAAAACCTACCAGTGTTGCATGTGAGTAAGAGATGGATTATTATTCAAAAGGGGTGATCCTGAAAGAAAAGAGAGATTCAAAACATATGAAAAATCCTGGCTAGGTCTATGCAATGAACAGCAATCAGCAAGAAATAAAGAAAAGTAATCCAAGAAATGGAAATAATTTGGAATGCGTGAATGGCATCAACTTTGAATGCCTATAATCTAAATATTAATTCAGGTAAGGGCTAAAAATATGTTCAAGCATTTACAGGCCAGGTGTGGTAAAAACTCTCATTCTGAAACATTTGCTGAACAGTGACAGTTTCATAGATCCAAAGTCTGTTAGCTCTATGCAACATTAAATTCCCCATGGAGTCTGCCAAGGAGTTCTCTATGGTACCTGGGAAAGCCCACCAAGGGCTGCTTTGACCGATTTCCTATTTTTGGTAAAGAAACCCAGTAGAATGGATACCAGCAAGGAGATGAAAATGCTGTCTAGTTTTAAAGCTGGGACCATCAAATATTTCTCTGTTTTTTGGTGGAAACGTGTCTTTCTAAGTTTAAGTCATTCTTAGCCAACTGTTTGTAAGATGTATTAATGTACATATACATTTCTCTCTATATTTTCTGAATCATGCTTTTTAATTTAACATTGGGTAGTGGAATTTTCCTTCAGCTTTCAGCTATTGCTTTTGCATAGTATTCTAATGGCAGCTTGTTATTCCACTTTCTTACTACATCATGTGATCCACCTTTTGCTGAACTCTTAAGAATATTAATATTAATATCATTTAGCTTAAATTGTTATGTTTTGCTGGATATTTTATGAGGATAAATTACTAGAATGAAGGTGCTAGCATATGTTTAAAATTTTAATATACTTCCAAATTTTCCTTCAGAAAGATTTTGCCAACAGAAATCCTTTCCAAAAAAATATCAATGTTCTTATTTTCATGTATCTTTGTCGGTACTAGATACTATTTTTCTTTTATCTCTACTCATTTTGAGGAGAAAGATATTTTTAATGTTGATTTATTTGGTTGTCATTGAGATCTCTTTCTATGATTTTTAATGTATTTGCCAATTTTTCTCTTGGGTTATTTGCCTTTTAATTATTTGTTTGTACTAACTTTTTATATAGTAAGGACAGCCCTCTTTCCCCCAATTATTCATTAGCCTTTTAACTTTATTTGTAGTGGCCAACATTGTTTTTCATCTCTAAGAATAATACCAGTCCCAATTAATTCACATGGCTAATGAGAAAACTAAATAAGAAAATATTTATGAAAGTGCTATAAAATGTAAAGAATTCTTATTATTTACTTCCAATGTTAATGCTACCTAGACATGAAGAGGGTTGGCCCTCATGTCTACCACGAAGTGTTGACAATTAAACTCCTATTCTTGCCTCTGACAGCATCTTATAAAACAAGAAATTGATTTATACCTTTTGTATCATAGTTACTAAGAATATTGTGAAAATAAACAAAGATGTAGAATATAAAAGCACTCTGAGATGTTCAGATGTTTCCCCATAAAACCATTATTATTCTTTTACTTCCTTATAAAAAATCTAATTAATCTAGTACAGACTCATTAGAACAGGAAAGGTATCATATTTATCACTACTGTTACCTCAGGTTCATGAGTTTATGCCCTGCTCACCTTCCCAAATAGTCCTTTCCTCAAGCTTTTCTTAACTTGATTACAAAAAGAGATCAGTCAGTGAAAAACTCTTCTTCAATAGAAAGAAATATTTTCTAAAATTATATAGTTTTATAATTTATTAAGTAGATAATATCTAAAGGCATCCATGGAGAAGTTTTGCTCCCAGTGATGTCTCCATCCTCCTTTTGCCCCGACCTGGTCCCTGTGGTTTCCTTTGCACCCTTCTAGTGTTTCTTTATACATATGCAAGAAAATGCAAATAAATACTGCACTATTATTATTACTCCTTTCATTCACAAAAGTGGCATACTATATACATTGTTCTCTATCGTGCTTTACATTTAATGTAAACCTAAGACACAACGACACTCTCATTAAACAGGAAAATTAAAAAATTTCTGCCTTCGTTCTGTCCCCAGAATCGTAGAAGGTCAGAGTTGGATGGCACGGTAAAAGATTTTCTAGTCAATCATCAAACCTGTTTCCTCTTTTTCCCGGGCAGAGGAGTGCATTTTAAAGCCTCCCCTGTGGTTAGATAAGGCCGTGGGACTGAATTCTACTGGACAGAATGTGAGCAAAGTTTATGTGTGCCACTTCTCGGTCCAGCCCATTAAAATATTCCCACACAGTCTCCACATTTTTCCCTGTCTGTCAGCAGGATGGTAGTGCCTATAGCAAAGTCCTAAGCCACATGTTGAAGATGGCAGAATTATAAGACGGAAGGGCACGGTTCCTTGAACTACCACTTAGAAGAGAACCACCCATAATTAGGGACACCCATTTTAGATATCATATGAGTGAGAAATAAATTTCCTATCATCTGAGCCACAAGACAGTTTTAGGTTTGATATACAGATTTAATACAGCAGCTAGTATTGCCTTCATTAACACAGACAATAACTTAAAAATCCCACTAGTCCATCCCTGACTAGTGTGGCTCAGTAGGTTGAGCATTGTCTTGCAAACCGAAGGGTCACTGGTTCGATTCCCAGTCAGAGTATATACCTGCGTTGGGGACCTCTGAGAGGCAACTAATCAACATTTCTCTCACACATTGATGTTTCTCTCCCTCTTTTTCTCCCTCCCCTCTCACTAAAAATAAATAAGTGAAACTTTTAAAAGAAGTCCCTCTAGTCCAAGACTGGCATATGATAGGTACTCAATGGATGTGTTTGGAAGAATGAATACTTGAATACCTTTGAAGATAAATAATTAATTCACAACCCTTTGACTAGTTTAATTCATTTCAATCAGCTTAAATTATTGGGAAATTACTTATATGGAGCTAAAATCCATCACTCTTTAACTTTACCAATGTGACTGCCCTCCCCAGTCACACAAAATAAGTCTGAGCCTTCTTCAAGACAGCCTTTCAATTATTTGACAACACCTCATTCCATTCCTCCATGATGAATCCTTTGGCCTCCAAGCTAAATAGTCTAATCTTTTTCACTGTTCGTCTTAGGTTACAGTTACTAAAACTCTTATGACCATCTTTATCCTCCTGTGGGCACATTCAGTGGGTACTCAGGAGAGAAGGTCATACCCTTGGTAACACTAACCAGCCGTGAGGTACCATTGCCCCTCTTAGTCAGGACTCCGTACGTCAATGAACACAACTTAATGTTTTTACAATCTCTGCGGTGGGCATATCACCTGTTGACTATTTCAATCTTGTGGTCAAGCTTCCCACCTCTTCTCTCTCCTCTCTCCCGCCCCCAACATATATAGCAATTCAATATATGACCTTTGACAAATGTCTTCTCTGAGACTCGTTTCTCATGTGAAAAATGAGGTGGTTGGACCAGGTGATCTCTGGGTTTTTTCCCTATTCTAATATTCTTTAAGTCTAAAACAGGAAGTTCTGGGAGAGCTCATATTGTACTTTTATGTAGAACCTTTCACCCATAGCAGATGGAGAGTATAAATCTACCTGGAAACATGAAGCTCATTAAATAACATGAAACTCTACAGGTTATTTTTCTCAGTTGTATTAGATGTATTATTTAGCTGTCTTAGTTGTATTGTTTTCTCTGTGTATTAGATATATTCACAGATATCTGGATAGGCTAAGGTGGAACTATAGTGGTCAGGAGGGGGAAATAAGGACCAGAGAGAGCATGAGAATCAGGCAATATTTTTTCTCTGAAGGAACTCTCCATCATTTTTTTTAACCCAGGGAAGAGTGATCATGAAAAAGGTCATAAAGCCTCATTTGATGTCTCATCAATTTCCTCATTTCACTTCACACACTGTCCAAACATACAAAAAGATCCCTCAGTCAATGGGAAAATAAATGCATTTGGTATGGTGGGGAATTAACCCACGTCTCCATACCCCTTGCCCTTGGTAATTTTTAAAAACTTGATTTTAGAGAGAGAGGAAGGGAGAGAGAGAGACAGAGAGAGAAACATCAATCTGCTGTTTCATTTAGTTATGCATCCACTGACTGATTCTTATATGTGCCCTGACTTTGAACCCACCACCTCGGTGTGTCAAAATGATGAGCTAACCAACTAACCTATCCAGCCAGGGTGGCAAATTTCTTAAAACAGACATCTTACATGATTTAAACTGATTACTTTCTCCTGATATTTCTGCCTGACAGTCCTCTATCCACGCTTACAAGCCTAGATCCAATTCCCACCCTCGACCGAAATTTTACGCATTATTATTTGACCTCTTTTGAAAAAGTCATTGCCGGTTTTATAACCCGATCTGGGCACACTCCCCATTGGGGCCTGCATTTCCTGTGGATGATGCGTTGGTTTCCTAGGTGACAGAATAGACTTGTTAGCTTGTGGCTTCTGACTCACTCACTGCAATGGACGTCACAAAATCGTGGTTGAACAAGTGGATACTGATAAAAGCATGTGCTTAAGGGAGCAGTAGGGCACTAATGGTTAAAACCATCTCATTGTACCAGCTCTCCCTCCCACTAAGCAAGCCAAAAGGCTGACACAAATACCAGATGTGAAAAAACAAGCAACAGATTTGAAACCCCTCTGGATTAGCAGTCATATAGAAATGCACAGTGGAGTCCTATGTACAGCCCCAATATTTTGTTCCTTTCCCTATTTACAACTTCCTTTCCCCCCCGGGATGTGGAAGTACCAGGATTGTCTAGTGAAATGTCCAGTGGAGATTGAAGGAAGGGAGGTGGGGACAAGCCATAATCTCAACAAAAGCTTGTTTACTAAGGTGACATCTCTTTCTGATTTTCTGTTTCCCAAGAGGGGAAAGTAAACTCAGAGTGAAAGGGCCAATTATTAGAGCCCAGAATGAAAAATACATTCTGCCTAGCAATTCATCTTCAAAAAAGCTGGATTTCATGAAGACTAGAGACAACATGTACACACACACGGTGGGAAGGAGGAAGAGACAGAGTAAGAGAGAGAGATTAACTTTCTAGCTACCTCTTTTGCTATAACTGATCCCAGCAACCTACTGAACTACTGAAGACTGAATGGATTCTTTAAATTCTTCAATTCCTTCAACGACCAGCAAACATGAAGGTTCCTTCCTGGAGCTAATGCATCTTGTTTTCTACAGAGCCTTGAGGGATGCTTTAAATAGCAACAGCAAGCATCCCAGTGAATTAGACAGCAAATGTAGGTTAGCTTTATTTAGACAGATAAAGAGAAGTAGAGAAAGTTGTCTGGTTCAAGGGCAGTGCAACCTGACATGACAGCTTTTCTCAGATGAGGAGAAATTGCCTTGGGAGAGAGGGGTACTTTGGGGAAAGAGCGAAGTTCCTTGGACCACCAAGGCAAGTGATGCTAAATTCTTCAGTCCAGAGGAGCAGGAATTAAGAATGGCTTGTCACTTGTTGAAGGGAAGATCTACAGATTTAAAATGTAAAGGAGAACGTAGCATCCCTAAATTCACACGTGCACACATCCCTGTTTCCCGTTTCTTGAGAACACCATCAGAAAGGACACGCTTCCCTGAACACACGCTGCGGTGGGGAGTTTATGAGACACCTCTGGAGCGGGACTGGAGACCCTCGGCAAGTTCCGAGTCAGGAACTAAGTCCAGACAGAGAACTCCTGGAGATGCAGCAGCCCAGGAAGCAGGAAGACTGGACAATCTGGGAGCACTCCCACTTTACACAAAAATGTGGGTGATTGGGGCAAAGTTACAGTCAGTGGGTTTGGTTTGCGTTTTTCTCCCTCTCCCCACAACCCTTACATTATTTTTCTGAAAACAATGCCTAATGGAAGGCAGCTGGCTTAGAAAAAATCTAACTCTCTGGTTTTGTTTGTTTGTTTTTACTCTGCTGTTTATGGTTTCTGCTCTTTCTAATTTTTTGTTGATTTCGCCTCAATTTTCAGGAGCCAAATGATATTTGATGTCAGTTCATAGCCCCATTAGTTAGTTTTCAAAGGAACAATTTTAATTAGTAAATTTATAATATTTGAATAAATTATACTTAAAATATGTAATCATTTTGAGTAAACCAATTTATATCTAATACATTTTTATGTTCCTCAAGTGATGCTGAATTTAGACTTGTTAAAAAGAAACTGTAGAGCCCTGGCTGGTGTGGCTCAGTGGATTGAGCACTGGCCTACTAACCAAAAGGTTGCCAGTTCAATTCCCAGTCAGGGTATGTGCCTGGGTTTTGGACCAGGTTCCCAGTGAGGGGTGGCGTGCAAGAGGCAACCACATATTGGTGTTTACCTCCCTCTCTTCCCCTCTCTCTAAATAAGTAAAATATTTTTTAAAAACTGTAGAAAATCTGAAAATTTAAATTTGCAGATTTTTTTAAAATTTAATTTTTATTGTATTTTTTCCAATTACCATTTAGTCCCCTCACACACACTTCCCCCTGGCAATCACCACACTGTTGTCCATTAGTCCTTTCTCCTTTTGCTCAATCCCTCCACCCCCAGCCTGATTTCCATCTGTGTATGAGTCTGTTCCCATTTTCTTTGTCAGTTCAGTTTGTTTATTAGAGTCCTCATATGAGTGAAATCATATGGTATTTGTCTTTCTTTTACTGGCTGATTTCCCTTAGCATAATGCTTTCCAGGTCCATCCATACTGTCGGAAAGGGTAAAAAACCTCTTTTTTACGACTGAGTAGTATTCCATTTTGTAAATGTCCTGTGGTTGCTTTATCCACTCATCTACAGATGGACACTTGGGCTGCTTCCATATCTTAGCAATTGTAAATAATGCTGCAAAGAACTTAGGGGTGCTTATGCTCATGTCCCCTAAAACTAGATGCTTCCTTATTAAGGGTCTCACAACTTCTGAAAATTACACATCTTTATGTATTGCCAAGGCAGCTGTCATAGGCAAAATGATGCTGTCATGAAGCAAAATTTAAACTTCATTTTTAATTAGTTGTTTGTGCCACTTCCTTTGTACTTATCATTTGTTTGCTAATTTCATTCCTTCCTTCCTTCCACAATTATTTACTGAGTACCTACTATATGCAGATAGAGTGAGCTTGCTTATTGTTCCCACTCTTCATTACCAAGTGCTTCTCTTCTCCTTGTCAGTTTTTCTTCACTCTGTCCACCTTAAGCCCATTCACGAGTTACCTGGCAAACTAGCTTACGGACTAATAATTTGTTCAGTTGAGAAGTACTGTTTTCTACTAATGTACGCAAAACTTCCCTAGTTCACTGCCAAAAACTCAATATGCTTTTGACCATTTGTGAGACTGGCACATCAGTTAATTGTTTGAAGCTTTTACAATTCCAACAAGGGGAGGGAAGACCCATTCCTGTGACTATATTGTGATTATAAAGTAATAGATGCAAAAGACTCATATGAGATCTGATGCCAAAATTATTCCAGTGTTTTATTAACTAACTTTTTATAGACCCCCCTCACTTAAAGCTACTCCTATAAGTTTTTTTATTTGTGCAGTTACAGGACTCTAATCAAAAGGAAAATTACCTTTCTCCTTCATTTTGGTAAAGAGACTAACATTTCTACATCAATGGAAATGGAAAAAATTAATAACATTCTGGGATCTATATTTCTTACTCTGACATCTCAATTGATTCACTATTAGAGTAACTTTATTAAAAATTTTCAATTTGTGCTGATAATAAGGAGACCTTTAAAATATTCTTCAGTAAGTCAATCTCAGAACTTGTTTTTAATACATTTTGTTTAGATTTTATTTATTTATTTTTAGAGAGAAGGGAAGGCAGGGAGAAAGAGAGGGAGAGAAGCATTAATTCAATGTGTGGTTGCCTTTCACACACCCCCTGCTGGGAACCTGGCCTGCAGCCCAGGCATGTGCCCTGACTGGGAATTGAACCAGCAACCCTTCGCTTTACAGGCCTACACTCAATCCACTGAGCCACACCAGCCAGGGCTGTTTTTAATATTTTTAGTGCTGGAGGAAAATCACTTGTATTTGGAGTTGAAGGCAAATTTATAATCAATCACTGAACCCAATAAATAAGACATGGTATATGTAACTTAAAAATATATGAGGTATGTCCAGAAAAAAGTCTAGCTATTGTTAATACAATAAGAACAGTTTGTGCGACATCGATGTAACCTGGAAGCCAAGAAAAGTGGACTGGAATGCACATGTGTGAACAATGATGACTTCACTGTACTAGTCAGTGGGGGTGGTACATGCTGTTGAGTAAACAAGTATATTGTGTGGCCAACACATTCAAAATGACTGAGCAAGTAGAGCAACAAATCTGCGTCACATTTTGCGTTAAGCTTGAATATTCCTCAGTGGAAACTATTCAAATGATTCAGAATGCCACAGCTATGGGAAACTGGTGATTGGCAGTTTCGTCATGACAACATTCCCATTTAGGCATCACATCTCACGCAGAGTTTTTTGGTGAAACATCAGATCACTCAGGTAACTCAGCCCCGTACAGCCCAAAGTTGGTGCCTTGTGAATTTTGGCTTTTCCCAAAACTTAAGTCACCTTTGAAAGGGAAGAGATTTCAGACTGTCAATGAGATCAGGGAAATACAATGGGGCAGCTGATAGTGATTGGAAGAACTGTGTGAGGTCCCAAGATGCCTACTTTGAAGGGGACTGAGGTGTCATTGTCCTATGTACAGTGTTTCTTGTATCTTGTATGTTCTTCAACAAATTCCTCTGTTTTTCCACAGTACATGACTGGATACTTTCTGGACAGACTTCCTAGCAATTTTTGTTTGTGTTTTTCTATGTTCTCCATGTTTGCTTCACTAAATATTATTTCAGTAATATAAAAATGCTGTAAAGGAGAAATATTGTTAACACTATTTGACTGAGTAAAATAAGAGTCACAAATTTTATTTTTATTTTGTGACATTTGTGGCTTTTCAGTGTGACCTTGGCATTCTTCCTCTTCTGATGCAATTTCCTTCTCTGTTTCATTCTGTTTTGGTTGAAGTTGTTTGTTGGTTGAACCTCCCCCTTCGCTGAGCAGTCTTTCAGCTTGTCTGTGAGATCCCAAGCTGACACTTTGTTTTCTGAATATCCCCTTCTATTTTCTGTGGCAACACCTGCAGACAAACATCTAGCCAGTCACCCAAGTGGACACCCCACCCCACACCCTCTCAAACTCATATGCTCACAGACATAGGTGGGCATGCACACACATGTTCAACTCCTGCACCCTCCCCCAGGGAGCTCACACCGTTCCAGCTGTTTTCTGGCCTTGGCAACAAAAGCAGCAGCAGAGCTTCTAATGTCGGTTCTCTGATGGGAACCAGCACTGATAATGTTGCAGCTGCCAAGGAAGAATTGAAGTCACCTGGGGAAGATGGCTGTACAGGAGGAAGATGGCAGACCCAGATGCTTCAGGTTGTATATAGCGATCAGAAGGGAAGAAACAAGAGTTGAGCTTCCTTTACCTGAAGCGCTTTGCCCCATTTTCTGTCGACGGCCATGTACTGATATTTCCAGGCTCGGCTCAAGTATCGCCTCTTCCTATAGCTTTTCCTGATAAGATGACTGTCCCATCCTCTATATCCATTCAACACCTGCTTAATTAGAAGCTTAATTTTCCCCTAGAACCCATGAGGTTTAAACTTTTAAAGGCACAGATCTTTGTTGATTCATCTTTTTTATCTTAGTGCCTTGGAACACAGCGGGCATCCATTAAATGTTGGACGGATGAATAGAATCCACTGCTTCCCTCCCATGAGCGAAAGGAGCAGCTGACTTTTTGCGGAAGTGAAAGAGAAGGGTGTCCTAGTGAGTGCCTTTTCTCCCTTTAAAAGTTAACACTAGACATGAAGATGGTGTGACAATGATCCTCCACATGAGAAAATAACTCAGCAACAAAGAGAGCAGCTGCCTTGTTATCATCCCCGTCACGGCTATTTCTTCAGGTGACCAACAGACAAGTCCAATTCTAATTACAAGACAGTAAACCTTAGCCCTGGCTGGGCAGCTCAGTTGGTGAGAGTGTCGTCCCAATACACCATGGTTGTGGGGTTTGACCCCTGGTCAGAGCACATACAAAAATTAACCAATGAATGCATAAATAAGTGGAACAACAAATCAGTATTTCTCTCTCTCTCTCTCTCTCTCCCCCTCCTTACCTCTTTTCCTCTGCCTCTAAAATAAATAAATAGATAAAATTCAAGGTAATACGCCTTTGAAAAACTTGCAAATGTGAATCAGAAGAAATTGTCACGTCAAGGAAGGTTACATTGGCCAACAGAAAATGTGGCATGTATGCATTAAATTAATACAATTCATGTTCCAGAGTAAAATGCTTCAACATTTAAAATGTTTTAACATCAAGGGAGGGTAAGGATAAGGCAGAACCGTGGTTCTTTACTTGCAAGACCTCATTTTAATTCTCACAAACACCTATGAAAGAAATTTTATTGCCTTCATTTTACAAGTGAAGAAAGTGAGGCCTGGAAATGATAAGCATTAGAAAGCCCCCTTAGTACTAACACTCAGCAGAGCTTGGATTTGAACCCCAATCTGACTCCGATACACCATCTTCACTCCTCTCGTTTCTCTCAGGAGCTATTTTTCAATATTGACATCAAGTTTTCAGGGAGGTTGAAAATACAGACTGACTCTTTCTTGAGTACTGACGCTGGGCCACACACGGACAAGATATGATGAACCATTCTCCAATCCAGGAGCTAAGTAACCAGTGCAGAAAGCTGACACCTGAATGTAGGCTAAACAATAGGGAATGAAATAAGGGCCACCGTGGAGGGGACCATCATGGGCTGCTTGAGAAATGAGGGAGGGAGTAGTGCTGATGGTACAGAGAGAGCAAGGAGAATTTCACAGAACGTGGAAAGATGGAATTTTGACAAGGCTCTGAGGAGGCCAGGGGCAGGCTCAGCAGGCACTAGGACCCTGCAGAGCAAGGAAAGGAAGCTGTTACTGGAGCTGGGTGGGAAGGTCAGTGAGATCAGTGTCTGGTTGGAAACTGGAAGGTGAAGGTGGGTTGGAGCCAGGCCACGGAAGGCTGTGAATATGAGTCTGAACTTGAAATGGGGAATTTTTGAAGGTTTTTGAGTAGCGACAAGCAAGGATCCTATCAAATCCTGGAGTAAAAGGTCCAGAACCCATTCTGACACCAGATCACAAGTGCATGAAGCTCACAAAGCAGAAGCCTATAGACAATCAATACTTTTAATCAAGACCCAAAAAAGTGTTCTGCTTACTTTTGCAGAAACACAGCAAACGGAGGAATGTATGCCTAAACCACCAGCTCAAACCACCCCCCTGGCCGCTTCCTTCTGCCTTGGCTACGAATGGTCCCATTCTCATGACTCGTAAGATAGCCTCATTCAGCAGTAAAACCCCAGGGCAACCGGTACAATCCCCTCCTCCCCCCAAAGGAAAAATTCCAGCAGGGAAATGACAGCTCCCTTCACTTCCTTCCTTTCCTCAGAAGCCAGCCCACAAAGATTTCTTAACTGTTTTCTCACCTCAACACACCAGACAAACATCCTAGAGCAGGAGCTGGATCCTGATGGCTTAATTGAGTTAAAAGGAAAAGTGTAGGTCATCTAAAAGCCTCTCAATGGTTTCAGAGTGGCTTTCACATCTCTGAAAGCCCAGTGGCCGTTTTCTCAGTTGCTTGGTTAGGGAGGAGCTGAATGAATTTCCTAGCACACAATTCAAAAGCACTGGAAGTCAGCAGTTCTGAAAAACTGAAGAAATGGCTTGTTTACATTTTTCTCTTGGGCTGAAACCCATCTATTTAAACTTTAACCAGAGGCAATTATGAAACCACGGTAAGCCAGAGATGGCAGCCTGCACAAGACAGGGAGACAGATGCCAACAGTCTGGCATTGAAGGAAGAAAAAGCGAGAATATTTTGAGAAAGGGGTCAAGGAAGAAATACTAAGAAGGTTTTAGAAGCAAAAGGTGTCACCTAAGTAGCTGAACTTCAAGAGAAGAGGGAGGGAAGTGGTGAGGGAAGGGGAAGCTGGTGGGGTAGGCAGGAAAGACAGCAGCCTCCGATGCAGGAGGTGGGGCTGTCACCCTCCCACCAGTTAAAATCCCACCCAGTAACAGCAAAATGCCGTAGCTCTGCTGCCTGCACCCTTTTTCCCCCTTGGGTCAAAAGTGCATTAACCCAATGAATCAGTGGCCCTGAGTGGTCTGCCTGGAGCAGACACACCCAGCCGGCCCGGACACAGGCCTCTTCCCCGAAGGCCAAGCCTCCTCTTTAATTCAGGTTTTCCTGGCAAAGACCCACCTGGGAGCTGATGAGCAGTCCAGTGACGTCAGAGGAAATACCCCACTTGACAAAGGACTCTGCTGCAGCTGCCGAGGATTTGGTGAGTCCTAAGAACAAACTAAGAGATAGCCGTTGCTCTGAAGTGAATGTTTAATTCTGGACTCGAGGATGTCCATGGACCTGACATTGACACCCCGGCCAGTTTTAGATGCATATACGAATGTGGGGAGTCCAACAGGACACCGACCCCCACATCTCTCTCTGTACAAAAGCACCCGACAATCGACCCCTGGATGTTCACTCCTTTGGGTTTTTTAACTTTTAGTTTTGAGTATCCCCATTAAGCTGCACGTGCAGTATATAGAAGAGAGCCCTGCCTCAGATGTTATCGGCTCATTTTCCTAGCAGGAATTCACTTTTTACCAGTTCCCGTCAGATTAGAACCAGAGCCCTGTGGGAGAAAGAACTAGGACAAGCATTCTGGTGACAGAGAATGGACAGAGGCCTTGGGAATTGCGAGTGGGAAGCTGGCAAGAGTCATGGAAGACAAATCTCTGTACAACAATGAAACCCAGTCCCTCGACGTAAGTCAGAGTTTGTGTGGGCAGCAGAAAGCTGGGCTCATCCAAACCTCCTGCGAAGCTTTCTTCTCTGATAACCCACTCTTACCAGGGAAAGCCAACTGGGGCACAGCCAGAAGGAGTTGGGGAAGGTCAGAGGGTTTGCACATACTCAGGGCCATGGTTGTGGTCCTCTAGGGCAAAGAGGCCAAGGTCGTGGGCTCCTCTCCAGACCAGTTTGCTCTTCTCACCGGAAGATCTGTCTACAGCTCTGAACTGCACTCCCAAGTCCAGCCAACCACCTAAAAAATTCATGATGCTGTTCACAAGGGTCTGGGCGGAGAGTGTGGGGATGGCTGCCTGCAGACTCACCCCGACCGGGGACAGATCCTGGAGTGCTGTTGGGGATGGAGGGGGGCACACTGCATACGAGCAGTATAATATAGTGTGACACTTTATTTTTATTAAACATATGCTCCACTTTTATTTCTTAAAGTTTGTATAAGTATAAATTGCTTTCTTGGGCTCAGATCCCAGAGTGAGGAAGTTGGACTCGGACGGCTCCTGCAGGATGGAGCCTGTGAACACATGACTGCTGGCAGTTATCCCAAAGGCTGCACAGAAATTTCTGAGGATACACATTGTCCAGCGCCTACCAGAGGGCGTTATACCTTGGAGAAGATATTTGTAAAATCAGGCATGAGCTCTCCAAGGGAAATCCTGGGGGACTGCACATAAGCTAGAGAGGCAGCATAGTGCAGTGGTTAAAAGCGCAGGTCCAGGAGCCTGGCTGTCTGCGTTCAGATCCTGATACTATGACTTGTGAGCTGTGTGGCCTTGAGCAAGTCTAACCTCTCTGGTCTTCAGTTTTCTCCCCCATATAATTTAGACAATGGTAGTTCTCATTTCACAGGCCTGTTTGTAAGTAACAAATGAGTTGATTTTTAAAGGGTTAAATAAGTTAATATTTAAAAGCGCTTAGAACACTGTCTGTCACAGCAAGAACTGTTGAAGTGTTGCATTTTTAAAGGAACATAATTAAATGTCCAGGCCTGGAAACTCCAGTTGTTTGTGTGATTGACCCTGTCTCCAAGGAGGCCTTTGCTTGGTTCTAATCTGCCCTTCACCTCCCATCATAACAGCAAGGGAAGACCGAAGGAAAATACCCTGATACTTTTATCCCCCAGGCTTCCCTTGAAGTACTAGCAAGGCGCTTCTGTTCTGCTCTGAAACCTAGCAGCAGCCCTGTCCTATGCCTGCGCCAGGAACAGGAATTCCTCAGTGCAGACCCCTCAGGCCCTCGGAAGGGTCCACGTTTGTGCTGTCCCTGAATGCTCACTCGCCTGTCCTTCAAGGATACCTCGAAGCGCCCCAGGGTTCCAGAACACAAGGAAAAGCCCTCATCGAGAAAGACAGAAGCAGAGAAAGACCAGGTGGTAGAAAAAGGATCACGACAAGAGGAAGCCAAACACAGGAGAAAAAAAACAGAAAGCTGAAATAAGTACAAGGAAACTTTTTTTGTCTCTCTATTTTTGGCCAGGTGAAACACAAACACAAGAAAATAAACCAAGCAACTAGAACCAGATTGTACCAGTGAGGGGATGGCAGAGGCCGCAGGACTGCAAATACATGCCGATGACCTCATCTTCCTCCTGTGCCCTGCAAGTGTGGCCCCGGAGTCACTTGTACTGTGGCCTAATAATGATTTCATTTCACAGACTTCCTTCCACATTTTTTTTCTTAACAAAGTCCATCACAACTCTGTTTTGGGAAGTAGAAGCAGTGTCTATCTTTAGGAAATCTAAATGCCAAAAAAGCACAGAGAAGCACAATTGAGAAGTACAAAATAGTTGGTGTGATCGGGACAAATATCAGATCACAAATATTTGAAATTCTTCCTCTTCCGGGCCCTGAGGAGAGCAGTGTCTTTGTTTGCTGAGTTGGCTCACAGATGACTTGGCCTTTGCTGTGTTGTGTAGGATGTTGGATGGACAGGAGAAGCCGAAAGAAGGTCAAATATTTGTCAAGTGCCTACTAGGTATCAGACATTCTGCTAGGTGCTAGAAATTCAAGAGTGAACCAAAGCATAGGACCTTACTGTCATGAAGCTACCACTCTTTTTTTTTTAACTTTTTAAAAAAAGATTGTATTTATTTATTTTTAAAGAGAGGGAAAGGGAGGGAGAAAGAGAGGGAGAGAAACATTGCTGTGCAAGAGATACATTGATCAGTTGCCTCTTACACACCCCCAGCTAGGGTCCTGACCTGCAACCCAGGAATGTGCCCTGACTGGGAATCAAACCGGAGACCCTTTGGTTCACAGGCTGGAAGTCAATCCACTGAGCCACACCAGCCAGGGCTTTTTTTTTTAACTTATTAAAAAATTCTGGTAAATGATACATAACATGAAATCATCACCTTAACCATTACACAGTTCAACTGCACACAGTTCAAGAGTGTTGAGTATGTTTACATTGTGGTGCCATCAATTTCTAGAACTTCTCCATCTTGTTAAACTGAAACCCTATGACCACTAAACAACTACCATTTCCCCCTTCCCTGCTCCCAGGCCCTGACAACCACAACTCTACTTTCCATTTCTATAAATGTACTTACTCTAGATTCCTCATATAAGTAGAATTATACAGCATTTGTCTTTTTGGGACTGGCTTATTTTACTTAGTATATCCTTAGTAACATGTAACCGAATACCCTTCCTTTTTAAGTCTGAATTGTCTTCCGTTGTATGTACATGCCACTGTTTTTTATTCTGTTCATCTGTTGATGGACCCTTGGGTTGCTTCCACCTCTTCATTATTGTGAACAATGCTGTTGTGAACTTGGGCGTGCAAACATCTCTTTGAACTAACACTCTTTTAAGGAGCTTATCCCATCATATTTGAGTTGTTTGCCCATCAGTTAGCCCAGCTAGATGGTTAGCTGCACAAGGACCTGTGTTATTTATCGTTGTATCCCAACTGTATGTAGTGCTGGCACATAGTAGGAACTCAGTCAATATTTGTGGAACAAAATAATTTATTTCTATGCTGCTTAGTCACTACTGCTGCAGCTGGCTATTTTACATATTGTAATAAATAAGTTTTGCAATTTTAATGAATGCTATTTTGATTATATTTACATACTAAGATAGTTTATATAAAGGGATTAGTATAAAAAATTCTAAATCTCAATCAAAATTCACTTTCTAGATGAAATACCATTGACAATTCCTTCCTACTCACTTCGCTGACAATCAGCTCTCACAGCTCTTGTTCCTCTCCTTTCTTTCCTTTCTTTTCCTCAACTCAAAGCACAGTATAGATCTCGAGGACCTCCAGATGGGGCTCCTCAACCCATGGGACATCCTGTGGAATAAATCTAGGCATGCGCTCAGAAACTTTCACTGAGGGTCATTTTGTACGAGCCACAGGATGAACAAGGCCACACAGCCCTACCTCTGGAAGAACTCCCGATCTTGTGGTTCTGCCTGATTACTCCTGGTCACAATTAAGCAAGTGGTTTCAGTTTTCTTAGGCGTAGAAAATAGTATTTACCTCCACTGCCTCTAACTCAGATGCCAAACACAGATACCATAGCATTGACGAAGCATGAGGAGCTGAAAGACATTGTTGAAGATTTGGAGTAGCATTGTATCTGATGGTAATTATGACATGTAGCTTTCACAGTGTCAGAAACTACCTCTATAATCCATTACAAAATGCACATTTGGAATTAGGATTTTTGGTCATTGTAGCATTGTTATACATAAACCTTTGAGGCACTCGCTCAGGTCCAAACACAATGCGATGGTTTTTAAAATATAAAAGAGAAATAGTAAATATAAACTTCTGTATGGAACACAGAACAACACATGGGACTGAAGACACAGGCCTGTTGGGCTGCAGGTCTGGAAGGAGCAAGAGGATGCTGGCATGAGGCTTCTGCAGAGTCAAAGTTCAAGTGATCTGCATGAGGTGAAGGAAGTGGGCTGGAACCAGAAGCAGGTTCACTGCTCGAATCCGTGGGCTAGACCGAGAACTCCCCTCCCATACATACCAGCTGGCTTGTTAAAGAGGGCTTAAAAAGCTGACCGCTGCCTGATGACGGGCCTTCTATGAAGGAACGATGAGGCAGGAAGGTAAGGGCATGTGACAGGAAGTTGGATGAAGCAACAACACACCACGGCTGACTCTATAGCATCCCCTTCGTCACATGAGGGCGCAAGGATAGATAAACCCTTTTTATTTAGATAATATGATTGTCTATAAGGAAAATCAAACAGACTATACTGAAAAAGTATGAGAACTAGAAAGAATTCAGCAAGATTTCTGGGTATAAGATCAACAAACAAAATTCAATTGCAATCCAATATATCAGTGTTTATCATATACAGTATGTAATAGTAAATAAAAGACACCACCCTTAAAAACAATAAATAATACATTTACTACCTAACAATAAATATAATATAAAATGTGGATTTTAAGTATGAATGATTTTTATGGAAAAGTTAACTAAGATTTGTAAAAGGGAGACATATACCATATTCATGAATTGGAATACCCATTATACCAAAGATGGCAGTT
>PVKM010020659.1:0-23209 GCA_004027735.1 Carollia perspicillata
CCCTTTCCCCAAGTCAAGAGTTCAACTGGGCCTTCCCATGTTCCTTCCCCAATGGGTCTTTGTATAAGACCAAAGGGTGTGGGTCTGCAGGCCTGTTTTGTACAAAGTGTTTTTCTATAGGTGACTTTAGATTATCATCACAATTCAAAAAATTGTACCTATATATTGCCAACATGGTTAAATTTCTGGAGAATGTTTCCTGACTCCCTTTTTTTGTTTATCTGATAATATTTTAAAGGTCTGGTGATTGCTTTTAACAATTGCTTGGCCTGTAGGGTCATAGGGAATGCCTGTCTTATGGTGAACTTCTCATTTATCTAAGAAAGCCTGATTGGCTTGTGCAATGCGTACTTAGCCACTATTAGTCTTGATTTCTTGTGGACAGCCTAAGTGACTAAAGGCCTTGAGCCAATGAGCTCTAATATTCTTTGCTGATTCTCCAATGAGGTGAGTAGCATATAGAGCACCTGAGTAAGTGTCTACAGATATATGGAAATATTTGAATCTTCCAAAAGGGGGATAGTGAATAACATCTGTCTGCCAAATCATTTGAGGTTGCTACCCTCTAGGGTTAATGCCAAGAGTAGGGGATGCTTTCAAAGTGCTTGACAATCTGGACATTCTCTTATAATCCATTTTGCTTTGGCCCAAGGAATATTAAATTCTTTATGTAGGGCCTCACTATTTTGGTGAAAAAATTGAGGAGGCATTACTGCAGATTGAAAAGTATCTGCTAGGCTGACAAGGGCATCAGGCTGAGAATTACCCTCTGCCATAGGTCTGGGAAAGCCTAAATGAGATAGGATATGGGTAATAAATAAGAGGTGCTTCCTCTTATCTAGAAGATTTTGTAGGATTAGAAATAGACTTAGTAACTGAGGCTCAACGGACCCTTTTAATAGAGCCTGATCTATATGAAGGAGTATATATACAGTATAACCAGTCACAAACTAAGTTAAGAGGCTCTTTGGGCCAATGCTGGAGGGCAAAAATAGCCCCTGAAATTTCTGCCTATTGTGTGGAAGAATGCCCTCCAGGAAGAAAATATTTCTACTCATTGCCTTCTTTCCAGGTGATAGCAGCTTTACTTGTTTTTCCTGAACCATCAATAAAGATGGTGCTAGCTTTAGAAATGGGAGTGGTGCTGATTTTTTCCCCTATGCAGATATTAAGAGTGGGGATGTTTTGGAGAAGTTTATCAGAAGGTAAATGAATATCAAGATCACCTACAAAATCAGTGACAGCACACTGAAATTCTAAGGTTGACTATAAAGTTGTTGATAGATTTTGGTAAGTGGAACATGTATAACAGCTGGGTTGTGGCCAAAAAGCTGAATTAGTCTATCACAGCCTTTGATAATAAGCTGACACAGTACAGGAATATAGGTAATAGTAGTGCCCTGTGGTTGATGGGATAAAAATAACCCATTTTGATCACTTTAAATTAGGTGACAACTGTTCAATTAGGCCGGTAAGCATCCCCAGTGTGGGGAAGGAAAAATGTCAGACAGGTAATTGTTTACCCTAGAGAACTGCCTGAAAGAAAGGTATTGGTTAACTAAATCTAATTCCTGTCTAGCCTGATCACTTAACGATCTAGGAAAATTTAGGTCTGAATCCACTTGAAGGGTGTTGAATAAATTGGTTAATTTCCCAGTGGTGATCCCTAAACTGGGATGGATCCAATTGATGGTGCCTAAGACCTGTTGTAAACTGTTAAGTGTTATAGGGTTTGTTACCTTGATCTGAACTATTTGAGACCTAGCCATACAGTGATATGAGACATATCCTATATACTGCCAAGGCTCATAATGCTGTACCTTTTCTGGGCTTTGAGTAGTCCTGCTGAGGATGCATTGTCCTCAAAACAGCGGTGAATTTGCTTTAGCTCTTCTTGAGAAGCTGCAGCAATTAGGATGTCTTCCATGTAATGATAAAAAATACTTTGAGGAAACTGAGTCCATACTGGCTGAATAGCCTGATGAACAAAATGTTGGAAAATGGTAGGGCTGTTTAACATGCCCTGTGGTAGGACTTTCCACTTTAATGGCTGAGAGTTATTAAGTACTGGGACTGAGAAGGCAAATCTCTTGTGGTCCTGGTCCTTTTTCACTAGGGGAATGGTACAGAAGCAATCTTTTAAGTTAATGATAATAAGAAGCTATTTTTTTGGTATACACGCTGGATTTGGAATCCCTGCCTGAAGGGCTCCCATTGGTTGTAAGATTTCATTATTTTTTCTAAGGTCATATATAAATCTCCATATCCTTGTTTTCTTGGGAACTATGAAAATAGGAATACTAGATGATTCTGTGTGTCCTGCCTCTAATTGTTGTACAAGCTCTTGAAGTTTTTCTAGCCTCTTCATTTCCTTCAGCCACTGGTTAACCCACACAGGTGTATCAGAGAGCTAAGTGAAGGACAAAGGAGAATCCTAGACAGTGGCCACTAAGGAAAAGGTGGCAGGGTGATTTGTATTCCCCACTGAGTGAGAAGGTCCCTGCCCCAGATATTAAGTGGAGTGGGAAGGACATAAGTTTGAATTTGTCCAACTTAACCATCCAGATCAAAACATGGGGAGAGTGAGATAGAAAAATAGCAGAAGGATAGTAGAAACCCCCTTTTCAAAACTAAACACTCTGGCAGCCTCCCAAAGTATGGGGGCTGCTATCTCTTACCCTCAGGGAGGACCTAGCTGGAAATCCCCTTCCAGGTGTGCTGTCTGAGCCAGTTCTAAGTTGGCTGGTAGGTGCTGCTTGGAACCATGGCCCTAGGGGCTGCCTTGGCAGGCCTTCTTGACCCCAAGCATCGAGGAAAGTTGCTCTCACATGTCTGGGGAGGAGGGGATGCAAGGGAAACCAACAGCCCCTCCATCACTGCTGCCCATGCCGGCAGCGAGACCTGGCCCTTCCATGCTGCAGGTCCACTAGCCTGCACCCCAGCTGGGCTTACCAAGTGCAGCCATGATGCTGTCACAGCTGGGGCAACCCACGGGGAGGGCTCAGCTGGTATTCAGAGTTGCCACCACTGCTGTCCCATAGGTCCCTTCTCTTTTTGTCTAAACTTTCCTGATTATGAGTGTTTCTCTGTCTTACTTTTCCCCATATTTCCAAATCTAAAGATCCCTTATCTGGGAGACATCCCATAGCCTTAAAAAGCTGCTGAATTAGCCTAAAACATGGCTTCTATTCCTTACAGAACCTGTTTCCCATGGTTGAGGATTTGTAGAAACCTTTAAAGAAATTCCTTAACAAATAAAGGAAACTTTTTCTGAAATTTCTCCTGCCACAAGCACAGTGATCATGGAACCAGTTTCAGTTTTGCTTTCACTCCATCTGCACCCTCAGATCCTGTTTCTTGCTAATGAGGAAAATGTAGTGGATCCAAATGTGCTGCTTGTGCGTAGGGCTCCAAGGTGATCATCCCTACTTTTTTACACACCTCGATTTCTCTCCCAGTTTTCTAGAACAGCTGGGAGGGCTCGGAGAACTGGATGACCAACCCTTAAATTGCACTTCCCCAGATGAGCCAGAAGTTACATTATGTGAGGTGGAATCCCCTGTGAGGCCCCTACACATCTCAGGGATTTGACTCCAGACACCACGAGGCCCCTACTCATGTAGGAATGCCTGAAGTATTTCATCCTACACTGGGGGTTGGATGAAATGCTTGCGGACTGTCCCCCAAACTCTAAATGAGAGGAGTCAAAGGGGCTCAGCACCAGTGGAAACATTACTCCACTGGACTACAGCTCCAATTCAGCTACAAGACTAGGGATGTTTTGCTAAACCCAGGCATGGAGAAACAAGGAAACATTCTGTTGCCTGCACTTGAGGACCTGAAATGTGAACAAATGGCCACTTGGATGTGGCCTTGGGAGATAAAGGCCCTACATGTGTTGGGTGGCTCTTGTTGCCCCTTGGGGACAAGAGATAAACTTCCAAATTGTTCCCAGGGTGATTGGAGCATGACGCCCAATTTTAAAGGTGACATATCCAGGGCCAAAAGACCATGAAACATTGCTCCATAGCTCCTTTGTGATATCCCTGTGGCCCGTTATGAGTTCCCCACTCTTATTTCAAGTAGATGCTAAACCCCCAGTTGAGGTGCATAAGGTATGGTATTCATGCCCAGGGAGGCCACCATCTTGTCAACTGACCAGAAACTTGCCTATATCTTACCTGAGGATTGTGATTTGCCACTGTTAATGCCAATAACTGCTGTTGTGGTATATGGGTACAGGGCTCTGGCCTCCTCGCCAAGGGACTTTTGTGGAAAGCACCCTCACATACACTGTATGTATGGTGAAGAACCCTTAAGGGGTTCTTGGTGGAATATAGGGAAAGAGAAGTCAGTCAGGCTTCCTCACCCAGATAATCAGCAAGCTGGGACTTGGCAGTGTTTCTATAACTGTGCTTAAGGACCCACATGTGCAGAATGGAGGTCTGTTATATACCTGTGGCAGTCTATGTTGGCACCCTCCTGGCTTTGTGCGCACTTAGTATATAAGGATATTGGCACTTCCTTTGGCACAACTTGTGGCTTGTGGCGCATGCGGATCACCTTACCCTGGAATAAGAGCCTGTCGGACATCCTGATGGCTCAGTGAATTTTCTTCCATCTGCCTGAATTCCATGTTCACTTGTCCAGCCTTAAATGGCTGTAGAATAGCTATCTTTTAAGAAAGAGAAGTTATGCAGGACCTAGAATTATACTACTAAATGCAAAGGTTTAAAACACTAGATTCTGAAAGTCACAACACTGCATAGTTGCTTGGGGCAGGTTTCTTGAATATATTTATTCAATATAAGGGCCATAACATACATCTTAAGAGATATAAAAACCCTTCATATTTAATTTCAATTTTGATTAACCTTCAATAAAATAATCAACTAAGTATTATGATATTTTTGTTAAAATTTCAGGCAAGATGATGATGATGCAGTGGAAGCAGAGATTTTAAAGTTTTATAAATCCTCACATAAAAACAAACATAACAATTGGTTAGAAAAGACAAAACTAGGTGCCACAGTATTCACATAAGCCCCATCATACAAACAGGTATAGACAAGTTATTAAGACTTGTCACACTAGGTTGTTATTTATGCTTGTGTAGAAAACATCAGAGGAAAGTGACAAGACATTTGGAAAGCCTAAGAACAGACGAATATCAGAAATCCAACAGTTATTCCTTGGAAAGCACAGCAGCATAAAGGCACAAGATTTACATGGGAAGGTAAAATAGATTATGACTAAATATTTAAGACATCTATACCTTATGTTACAGTGAAATGGAGTAACATTTAAAGTGCTCAAGAAAAGATAAGAGCCAAGCTTTTCTTTTTCAGCACAATTGATGATCAACTAAAACCCATATGGTTCTTGCTTACTGCATTCTTCAGTGTATGACCGATATCTGTGTAAATCTCATTTGGGCTGCAAAGCCAAAGTTCTTACAAAATCTCAAAACTCACCCATGAGGAGACCTCTCCAGGGACGGACTCTACACTGAAGAAAGACTTTTGGGAATGGAGTTAAAAGTGAGTAGGACAGAAACAGTAGACAAAGGAGGGAAAACTTCTAGATAAATGTATAAGAGAGAAACAGACAGGAAATCTCAGAGAACAAACTGCCGTATGTTGAAGTAAAACACAACAATAAGAGTACAGAGAGCTTTGTGAAGTTATTAAAGCTACCTGAAAACATACCTCCTTGGGAAAGTATAGAAAATTCAATTCATGTGAAAATGAGCAATGCAGAAGTAATAAGGCCAGATGCCATGCAGTTACTATATGAAAATGAAGAAAAATAGACTAAGGAGTAGAATAATATACTTCCAAAAAGTATGCATGCCAGAAAAGCTTGCCCCCTCCAAATTAAAAATCTAATGTATAACAAACTAAGCTATACATATATTAAAGATTTATGAAAGACAAAAATAACTATAAATAAAAATTCAGAAATGAAATGCTAGATCTTAAGAAAGAATCAGGATTTTTTAAAATCATAAGATATACAACATCAAATGAATACAACATAATGATTTAGCAGAGATCAATAGCAAATAATTGGAAAAATTTATAGATTTCTTTTTAAAAAGCCTTTGCTGGGTGGCTCAGTCAATTGCAGCATTGGCCCTTATACCAAAGGGTTGTGGGGTCTATCCTCAGGTCACATACTTAGGTTGTGGGTTTGATCTGGTTGGGGTGCATACAGGAGGTGACCAATCTATGTCACTCTCTCACATCAATGACCTTTTCTCTCTCTTTCTACCCCCTCCTCCCTCTCTAAAATTAATAAAGATGTTCTTGGGTGAGGATTACAAAAATAAATAAACAAAGAGGTAGAAAAAAATTGGGAGATAGTAAAGATATTAAAGGCAGTTAAAGAAAATCTAATAGTAGTACCTGAAGAAGAGCATTGAACCAGGAGAATGGAATGTATTAAAACTATATTAAAATTATAGAAAGGATATATTAAAGCTATAATTGAGAAAATTCTTGAATTTTTTTAGAAGTTTCAAATATCCTTTTTAAAAGTTAAAACAAAATACCTGAAATTATTAACCCATAATGACCAAACCATTTTGTAAAATTATTAAACTTTATATTAAAATTTTTACCTGTTCGATCAAAAAACTATACAAGATTGGTCATATAAAAGAGTTAATTAGATTATCATGAGATACTTAAGCTGGCTATACCTTATGCTACAGCAAAATGGAGTAACATATTTAAGTATTCAAGAAAACAAAATGTGAGCCAAAGATTTCCCACTCAGCAGAACTAATCTTCACTTCTAAAGACTACCAGCTGTTATCAACGTGAAATTATTAATGCAATGTTATTTCCATAAATCTTTTATAAGTCATCTTCTAGATAATTTGGGCAATGAGAACTACTAGAAACATATCAATATAAGGACTGGTGGTAAGAGTTTCAAAGAGACATACCTCAAGCATGTTTTGGTACCAGACCAGCATAAATAAAGCAAGTATCATAATGAATTAAGTAGTAGTCTGTTTTCTGGTTAAGGATCTTGTAAGACCTTGAAGCAGAATAAAATCAGCTATGCCTGTAGATATTTACTTATAAAACTAAGAGGACATCTGAAAGAAATAACTTATAACATGTAATGGCTATATGACTTGCTAGTATAGACACAGTACAAACATAAAAGTTGTAACATGATGTGGAGAATTCATATGGAAATGATGTTTCAGATTTCAGTAACCATTATTGGTATTAACAGTATTCCAATTGTTTTTCTTAATTAGTTCATATGTAATATGCTATAAAAATGAGTAATCATGAAATATTCTAATTCAAACCCATGACCATTGGATTTGCAGGCTGGCATTCAGTCCACTGAGTCACACCAGCCAGGGCCTTCTAATTCTATCACATCCTGTGTTTTGTGGAAGAAAGTGGATATGTATAAGTGAAATGTAAATGTAATGTAGGAAAGATTAAGTGAAAATCCTATGAGTAGTGAAAATATTAGTATGAGTATGAACTCATGAAGTTTTATTCATTATACATACATGTATATATCTATATTTTTATATTCTTTCTCTCTGTGTTTCTGTATTTTTCTCCTCCACACATAAGAGATATCATATTTTCAGATGATTATATACACATATAATATACATATATAAAATGAATATATAAATATGCATAATCTCTTATATATTGCCTATTTACTTAATAGCAATGAGCATCTATGATGCTTCCTTAAATGAATGTTTTCTTTTGAAAAAAATCCAGAACTGATTCCATGTGTTAGAATAGCCCAGCTTACCATGTCATACCATATTGTAAGGTAGCTATCAACAAGCAATGAAGTCATGTCTAAAGGACTGAAAGGTCACTGGTAGTAATTAGGAAAGACACCATTGTGTGAATCCAAGAACACAGGGATGAGGCTGAAGCATTCCATTGCACCACAGAGGTTGAGACAGACTACATTAATAGGTAAACGGAGTGGCTGCACATTGACTGCCTCACCCCTCTCTCAGACTGGCACAGCACCACACAGGGAGTGCTCTCCTGAGACTGCAATTTTTTCAGTGATAAAATGATAACCCATGGTGAACATCCAGCTGCAACAGCATTCTTCGTTGCTTCTTGGCCCATTCTGCTGCCTCCTCCCCAACCCTCACCCTGTGGCAAGAAAGCTAATTCATAGCCTCACTGAATGCTGTGTGTAGGGCCCAGTCCAGACCATTTAGGAAGCATGACTAGAGAATCCAGACAACCATAGAGCCTACTCTACAGCCATGCTTGGGCAGGGAATCAGGCCAGGAGAAAATGGAATAATGTATTCAAAGTATACCCAACAAATCAGAGGTTAAGAAATGAAGGAGAAATAGATGGTCCCTAATTAACAAAAGGTGAAGGAATTCAACCACTAAACTGGCCATACATTAAATGCTAAACAGAGTTCTTTATGTCCAAACTTAAAATAGCTAATTAATGTCATAAAAATATGTGAAGATAGAATAAAACTCCATGGTTATGGTGAATATGTAAAGTAGGATTCCCTAATATGGTAATTGTGGTACATAATTCACTTATAATTCTAGTACAAGAGTTAAAAAATAAACATTAAAATCATAACTACAATAGTGTATTATTGGATACATAATATAAAAAGTAGGTAAACTATAACAAAAATAACCTAAAATGTAGCTGGGAAGGAAAACAAAAATGCAAAGTTTAGGAATGCTATCAAAGTTAGGTTGTCATCAGATTTAAAAAGCATGCTAAAATTAAGATATTTAATGTAATCTTCATGGTAATTACAAAGAAAAAACCCACAGGAATTATACAAAGGAACATGATGAGGAAGCCAAAGGATACTGGTATTGAAGTCATCAAATCACAAGAGACGACAGAAAGATAAGACAAGGAATGATTCTACAAAAGACTGAGAACATAATTAGCAAAATGACAATAGTAAGTCATTCCCTATCAATAATTACTTCAAAAGTAAACAGATTAAATTCTCTAAAGACATAGAGTGGCCGAATGGATTTTAGAAAAAGATCTAATGATACACTGCCTACAGGAGGCTCACGGTAGATTTAAAGACATACATAGACTGAAAGTGAAAGGACAAGGAACAGAGAAAGGTTCCATTTAAAGAAAATGGCAATAAAACAAAAGCTAGGGCAGCTATACTTACATCAGACAAAATGGACTTTGAACAAAATGATACAAAGAGTGACAAAGAAGGTCATCGTATAATGATAAAGGTGTCAATCCATCAACTTATAATTGGTGTAAACATTTACACACTCAAAATCAGAGCACCTAAATATATAAAGCAAATTCTAACAGAACTAACAGGAAGAATGAACAACAATACAATAGCAGTTGGGAAATTTAATAACCCACTCTTGCCAGTGGATAGATCATCTAGAGAATCAATTAAAAATAAAGCAAATTTGAACACTATAAAATGAATGGAACTCACAGTCAAATATAGAAAATTCTACCCAATAGCAGAATACACATTCTTCTCCAGCCAACATGGATAGATTACATGTTAGTACCCCTTTAACAAGTCTTCACAATTCAAGAAGATTGAAATTATACCAAGTATTCTCTCTGACTACAATGGTATAAAACTAGGAATCATACCCTAAGAATCCTGAAACACCAATCCAAAAGAACTTATGCAGCCCTGTTTTCATAGCAGCACAATTTATAATAGCCAAGTACTGGAAGCAACCTAAGTGCCCATCAGTAAATGAGTGGAATCAAAAAACTATGGTACATTTACACAATAGAATACTATACAGTAGAAAGAAAGAAGGAACTCCTACATTTTGTGACAGCATGGATGGAACCGGAGAGCATTATGCTAAGTGAAATAAGCCTGGTGGTAAAAGACAAATACCATATGATCTCACCTGTAAGTGGAACATAATCTATAAAACTAACAGGCAAGCAAAATATAACCAGAGACATTGAAATAAAGAACAAACTGACAGTAACCAGAGGGGAGGTGGGCGGGGATAATGGAGGGGGAACGGGGAAGGGTTTTCAGGAACAACTATAAAGGACACATGGACAAAACCAAGGGGAGGTGGGATCAGGGGTGGGAGGTGGGGATGGCTGGGGTTAGGGAGAGTCATGGGGGAAATATGGACACAACTGCACTTGAACAACAATAAAAAACGTTTAAAAGACTAGAAATTAATAACGGGAAACTCATGAATATTTAAAATCAACAAGACTCTCATGCACAACACACGAGTCAAAGAAAAAATTAAGAGGAAATTAAAACAAAGTATCTGGAGACAAGTAAAGATAGAAACATGACATACCAAAATTTATTGGACCCAAAACAGTTATAAGAGAGATGAATATTTATAGCAATAAAAGCATACATCAAGAAAATAGATTTCAAACAACCCAACTTTCTACCTCATGACACTAGAAGAAACTAAGCCCAAAGTTAGCAGAGGAAACGAAGTAATTACAATTAGAGCAGAAGAAAATAAAATAGAACAGTAAAACAATAGAAAAAATTAACAGAGTTGGTTCTTTGAAAAGATAAACCAAATTGACAAACTTTTATTTATCTAGACTAACCAAGAAAAAAAGAGAGAGGACTAAAACAAACAGTTGTGAATGAAAGAGGAGACATTACAACTGATACAACAGAAATGCAAAGTACTGTAAAAGTCAAGAAACTGGATAAATATTTAGAAATATACAACCTAGCAAAACTGAATCATGAAGAAATGAAAATATGTAAATAGACTAATATCAAGTAAGAAGATTGAGTCAGTAATCACAAAATTCCCAACAGAGAAAATTCCAGGACCAGATGGTTTCACTAGTGAATTCTACCAAACTTTTAAATAAGAATTAATATCTATCTTTTCAAATTTTTCCAGCGAAACAAAGAGGAGAAAATACTCCTGAAGTCATTTTCTGAGTCCAGCATTATCCCAACACCAATGTCAGGCAATATTTAATAAGGAAAAAAAAAAAAGAAAACTACAGGAAATATAGCTCATGTTTATAGATGTAAATATCCTCAATAAAATACTAGCAAACTGAGTTCAGCAACCCATTAAAAGGATTATATGCCATGATCCAGAGAACTCCATTTTTGGTATGCAAGGGTGGTTTAAAATAAGCAAATCAATAAAGGTGATATACCACACTGATAAAATAAAATATAAAAATTATGTGATCATCTCAGTAGATGCAGAAAAAAGCATTTCACAAAATTCAAATTCATTTATGATAGAAACTATTAACCAATTAATTATAAAAATGAACATACCTCAACATGTTAAAGACCATATATAACATGTCCACACCTAAAACATTATTCAATTGTGAAAGGTTGAAAGCCTTTTCTCTAGGATCAGAAACAAGAAAAAGTTCCCACTCTCATCAAACCTATTCAATATAGTACTGGAAGTTCCAGGCAGAGAAATCAGGCAAGAAAAAGTAAAGACCTCAAAATTGGAAAAGAAGATGTAAAATTCTCTTTATTTGCAGTTTATATTTAGAAAAGCCTAAAGCCTCCACCAAAAAACTGATAGAACTTACCAACAATTTAGTGATGTTGCAGGATACAAAGTTAGTGTGCTTTTTCTATACACTAACAATTATATGAAAAAGAAATAATGAAAATGACCTCACATTTAGTATCATCAAAATAATAAAATAACATTAAATATTTTGTCATTATCAACATGACATATCAGAATCTTTGGTGAAAGACCTCTACACTGCATCTACAGTGTTTTCATGAAAGAAATTGAAAAACACACATGTATTGAAAAATGCAACAATATTCTGTTTTCATGGATTGAAAGGATAAATGTTGTTAGAAGGTCCATGCTAAACAAAGTCTTCTGTAGGTTCAATACAATCTCTATCAAGGTTTTAATGGCATTTTTTACAAAAGTATAAAAAAATTCTAAAATTTAAATGAAACTACTAAAGCCTCCCAATAGCCAAAATAATCTCAAAAGAGAACAAAGTTGAACATTACACTTCTGATTTCAAACTATATTACCAATGTAGAGTAATCAAAGCAGTATTATATTGACATAAAAAGAGAGGCATAGGTCAATGGAACAGAACCAAGATCCCAGAAATAAAACCATGCATATACTGTCAACCAATATTTGACAAGGAAGCCAATAATATTCAGTGAAGAAAAGACAGTCTCTTAAATAAATGGTGATGGAAAAATTAGATACTCACATATGTAAAAAGTAAAATTATACCTCTATATTTTATAAATTATAAAAATTAACTCAAATGTATTAAAAGCTTAAATGTAGGATCTGAAACCATAAAGCTCTTAGAATAAAATGTGGGGGAAAATCCTTGATATGAGTCTTGACCATTATTTTTTGGATATGACACCTAAAGCATAAGCAACATAACCTAAAATTGAGAAGTGCGATATCAAATTAGAAAGCTCTGTACAGCCAAATAACTAATCAACAAAATGAAAAATCAACCTACAGAAAAGAAGAAACCCTTTACAAATTAGATACTTGATAAGAACTTAGTATGCAGTAGTAAAAAAAATCCAACTAAAAAGTAGCAGAGGATGTGAATATAGTTTTCCAAAGGAGCTATTCAAAAGGCAAAAGCTGCTTGAAAAAGTGCCCAATACCACTAATTATCAGAGAAATGCAATTCAAAACCATATCATGTCATGTCTGTTAGAATGACTATGATAAAAAAGACAAGAGATAACAAATGATGGTGAGCATGTGTAGGAATGGAAACCCTTCGGCACTGTTGGGGAAAATGTAATTTGGTGCAGTTGGTATGGAAAACAGTATGGAGGTTCCTTAAAACATTAAAAATGGAACTGCAGTATGATCCAGAAATTCTACTTCTGGATATATGAAGGTCTTTCCAGCATATATCCAGCCATGTAATATGAAAAATAGAGACCTTTCTTTAAGAAGATACAAGAAACCCTGTACATAAGACAATGACACCCCAGTTCCCTACAAAGTAGGCACCTTGGGAACTTGCACAGTTCTCTTGATTGCCATCATCTGTGCAGTTGTATTTTCCCAAATCTCATTGATGGTCTGGAATCTCTTCCCTTTCAAAAGTGATTTTAGTTTTGGGAAAAGCCAGAAGTTGCAGGGCACCAAATCTGGGCTGTGGTGAGGATGCTGAGTTACCTTGGTGATTTGATGTTTTGCCAAAAACCTCTGCATGAGACATGATGCATGACTAGGTGCTTTGTCACAATGAAGCTGCCAATCATGAGTTTCCCATAGCTATAGCCTTCTTAATTATCTGAATATTTTCTGCAGAAGAATGTTCAAGCTTAATACAAAATTTGATGCAGGTTCATTGCTCTACTCAGTAATTTTTAATGCAATGGCCGCAAAGGTCAAATGCTTACTCAATGGCATCCACTGCTCACACAGACTACAACAGTGAAGTCATCATTGTTCATGCATGTGCATTCCAGTCCACTCTCATGGCTGCCAGGTTAAATCAAATGTTGTGCAAACCATTCTTATTATATTAATAATGGCTGGACTTCCTCTGGACTGACCTTGTATATCTGAGAGAAATGAAAGCACTATCCCTGAGAGATATAGAAACAACAGAAATGACAGATCAATGAATAAAGATTGTTGTATGTGTAAACAATGGAATACTATTCAACCATAATGAAGAGGGAAATCCTACCATTTGCAACAACATGCAGGGATCTTGAGGGCATTTTGCTAAGTGAAATAAGTTAGAGGAAGACAAATAAAGGAAGGATCTCACTTATATGTGGAATCTATTTTTAAAAAGCTGGTCATAAACTAGATCAGATTTGTGGTGAGTAGAAATGAGAGAGGGGACATTGGGTGAAGGTAGCCAAAAGGTACACACTTCCAGTTCTAAGATAAATAAGTGCTTGGGAAATAATATACAACATAATGATTATAGTTCACACTGCTTTAAGGCACATTTTCAAGTTGCTTAGAGTAAATCTTGGAAGTTCTCATTACAAAGAAACAATTTATAACTATATAAGGTTATGAATGTTAACTAAACTTATTGAGGTAATCTATATTTTATATATGGGGAGATATATATCTCATTATGTTGTACACTATAAGATTATACAGTGTTGTATGTCAATTATATTATAATAAAAAAAGAAAAAGAAAAGACATTTTATTTAGGATATAAGGTACTTACCTATCACTAGGTGGTTATGTAGTTCATTAATCCCCCCCCTTTTTTTATACTGATGGGGGTCTGACAAGATTCTGATATGTCATGTTGATAATGATAAAAATTTGGTTTTCTAACCAAATACTAGTCCATCGAGTCTCAAATACATAAAAGGTCAAGAACATAAGTTATTTTTACTCCATGCTTCTTCCCAATCTGGAAAGTAAAGCACAGTTATTACAATATTTTGTCATGTTAGTATTTATTGCAAAGCATGTTAAGTTTGAGACAATCCCAGGTTTTGGTAGTTTCCCTTTCCTTCATTATAAAATGAAGACTATAGCACTTAGGTTAAAATAAAATGCCAAAGTAAGGTAATTAAAATAAATCAATTTCTAGCATTAGAAGTTAATGTTTTTACACATGACAAATCTAAGATTAAAAACAGTAGTCTGGTGGAAATCAAAATCTGCCTGGTGTACCAAACGGCCTTGACTGCTTTCTGGTTATGTGAAATAATGATATATGCTTTGACACTTGAAGATTTTAAAATAAAGAGTGACCACCTTTCCTGATTATTTATACTTATTTGCACCTCTATGTTTGCTTTGGGACTTGGATTCAAATACTTTTTATAATTTGATATTAGCTACTTTATGCTTCTCCTTAACACAGAGGTAAATAAGGAGTGTCACTTGGGGCAGTGACTGGTACAAGAACTGAATTTACTTGATTTATTTGGAACTAAGATGTAAAAAAGTTAGTATGAGAAGTATAAATTGAAAAAAAATTTCAGTGTTTTTGTTTCTGTGGATGAAGATATTTTGGACTTTCTATTAACCCTGGCATCTTCCAGGCAGGAGTTTGAGGGCAGTAATTTGGAGACATTTTTCCTTTACAATTAGATGAATTGTTTGTAGATATAATTTATCAATTCACTATTTCTTCAGTGTGAAGGTGATGAGTCATTTTTACCAAGTCCTCAAAACTGCTATACACAGTTGTTCAGATTGCTTGAACTTGAACATTCACGAATTAGAGAAATAACACAATGATCTATTCTAACAATTCTGTCTTTATAAAACATAATGATATTCCAGCAACTTCAGTGCTTTGTAAAATCTTTACTTCGTCCCTCTGACTTAACAAATGGCCTACCTTATTGTCCTGAAAACTTAGATTTCCAAGTAATATTTCATATGGTTAATTCACTTAATACATGCTTATTGATTACCTTATATATAATCTGCTGGGGAGGGGTCTACAAATGCATTCATGCCTTTGCTTTAATGGTATTTTCTACAAATAGAGGTTGTAGGGTAAAAGGAGGCAGTCTGGCTCCCTCACCCAGATGTCTGGGGAACTTAGATAAGCTGTGCTCTCATAACCTTCAGACAGTCTGATAAACAGTTCCCATAGCATTGAATGGGCTAGCGTGCGCAGAATCTCACTGTGTTATACAGTGTATTCAGGCACCCTGCTGTCTTTGTCTGTATTAGTAGATAAGAGGGTTGGGACTTCCCACTGAGGGACTAGTGACATGCAGTGTGACATGCAGTGACACGCAGGAACACATTGGGGACATACGGATTGCAGTGTGTGTGGATCACCCTCCCTTGAATCAAGGCATGTCTGGCATCCCAATGGCTCCATGAATATTCTT
Organism: Carollia perspicillata; assembly: GCA_004027735.1. Taxonomy (NCBI): domain Eukaryota; kingdom Metazoa; phylum Chordata; class Mammalia; order Chiroptera; family Phyllostomidae; genus Carollia; species Carollia perspicillata. Next base: position 15,853 of record PVKM010020659.1, read on the forward strand.
CTGTGTGCCTGAATCCCATGAACCTGTCTGGCCTTGAAAGGTTGCAACAAAGGTAAAATCAATTTTATTTTCTTAGTGTCATCTTCCTGATTTGCACATATTTTTAATTCCTACTTACTCTATAGCACTTTTGACATGGTGAAGTACAACTTAATAAATGAAAGTTAGATAAATGAATATTTATTTCTCAGGGTAAAAACCCAGTTGAAACAGAATTCCCCACCTCATTTAAGGGCAATGCCCTTAAAATTATTCTCCTTAATGATCTGTAAGGCTTACCTAGGACCTCAGAAATGCCTGATTCACCTGGGGCCTCCTAACCCATCTGTCTATGATTAACTCTCTTAGGCAGTCCTCAGAAAACAGAATAAAATGTTTGCATATTGACAACAATTTTAGAATGCCTCAGCATTCAGAGGCACAGCTTCACATAAATTTTGGAAGTTTAAGTGTACTGAAAAGAAAATTTATCACATTTTACCAGGTGGCCATATCTTATGAATGAATTAGAAGAGGCCTTTGGGAAAGTAGAAACTGATGGATTAGGCCCATCTGAAATCACTTGTGGCTACGGACAATGTTGCTCTAACATAATCAGGATGTTAGCATTGGTGTTTCCGGAGATGTTCCAGTCTGTAATTACTCATGCCTACCTACTTTTCTCCCTGAAGTTTCGATGAAATTATTTTTATTTGCCACCCTGGAAAGAAAATTTAAAGGTAATAAGGCCATGTCCCATTAAGGAACTGCTACAATAATTTAATGCATGTTTATGGAAATTATAATTAAAAACAGAATACTATACATCTCCTTATAAAAGATTCAATCACATGCTTCAAATAAATATTTACTCATGTAAAGATAATTACAAACAGACCTCTGCCAACCAACATAAGGTATACATGAGTAATTGAATAATTCAGAAATGCTCTATTTGGGGAAAAATCAGGAGACAACATTAACTTCATTTTCTCCAGAAAACAAGGAATTATCCTAAATCTATTACTATGTTTAACTAGCAACTCATGATTCTCAGGTCTCAAGATTGACGTGTTCTTTAGAAATGTGCACTAGTATCTAAAAATCTCCTGATGATAATTAAAAGATTGTAACACTCTGAAGGTGAATTAACAAATTTTAAAAACTTTTGCAATATGATCAATTGACTTAATTCCTTGATATTAAAAAATCCCCAAGATTTCAAAGAGAGCTTTGGATAGTGCCTTGGACTATTCTGAGGAATTGAGATGTTTTCTTAACAGTGGAATTTTTAAAGACAGTAAAGAAGAAGAAGATGATGAAGAAGATGAAGAAGGAGAAGGAGAAAAAGAAGGAGAAGAGGAAGGAGGAGAGTTCAGGAATGTAATTTATATATTTTAAGTTATTTTCAATTTATAGGGTGAAAACCAACTGTATAATACATTTTTACATTAACACTTTTACTGTATTTTTGTTTTTTGAAAATATATTTTATTGATTATACTATTACAATTCTGCCATTTTTCCCCTTTATTTCCCTCCACTCAGCACCACCCCTCCCACCACAATCCCACACCTTCTGCACTTAGTTCATGTCCATGGGTAGACGTATAAGTTCTTTGGCTTCTCCATTTCCCATATTATTCTTAATCTCCCCCTGTCTACTTTGTACCTACAAGTTATGCTTCTTATTCCCTGTACCTTTTCCTTCATTCTCCCCCCATCCCCTCCCCTCAGATAACCCTCCATGTGATCTTCATTTCTGTGATTCTGTCCCTGTTCTGGTTGTTTGCTCAGTTTGTTTTTGTTTCTGTTTTGTTTAGGTTCAGTTGTTGATAGTTGTGAGTTTGTTGTCACTTTATTGTTTATATTTTTGATCATCATCTTTTTCTTACATAATTCCCTTTAGAATATCAAATAATAAGTGCTTGGTGATGATGAACTCCTTCATTTTACCTTATCTGGGAAGCACTTTATCTGCCCTCCTGTTCTAAATGATAGCTTTGCTGGATAGAGTAATCTTGGATGTAGTTCCTTGCCTCTCATGACTTTGAATACTTCTTCTCAGCCCCTTCTTGCCTGCAAGGATTTTTTTGAGAAATCAGCTGATAAGCTCATGGGAGCTCCTCTGTAAGTAACTGTCTCTTTTTCTCTTGCTGCTTTTAAGATTTTCTCCTTACCTTTAATCTTAAGTAATGTAATTATGGTGCTCCTTGGTATATGCTTCCTTGTGTCCAACTTCTTTGTGACTATGTGACCTTCCTGGACTTCCTGGAAGTCTATTTCTTTTGCCATATTGGGGAAGCTCTCCTTCATTATTTTCTTCAAATAAGTTTTCAATTTCTTGTTCTTCCTCTTCTTCTGGCACCCCTATGATTTGAATGTTGGAACATTTAAAGTTGTCCCAAAGGTTTCTAAACATCTCCTCATTTTTTTTTTTTTTTTTGAATTCTTGTTTCTTGATTCTGGTCCATTTGAATGTATATTTCTTCCTTTTGGTCCAAATCATTGAGTTGTATCCCATTTTCCTTCCCATCACTGTTGGTTCCCTGTATATTTTTCTATATTTCACTTCCATGGCCTTCATTTTTTTCTCTATTTTGCAACTATACTCAATCATTTCTGTGAGCTTCCTGATTTTCAGTGTTTTGAACTCTGCTTCTGATAAGTTGGCTATCTCTTCATTGCTTAGTGGTATTTTTTTCTGGAGCTTTGTTCTAGTGTTTCATTTGGGCCATATTTTTTTAACTTGCCATGCCTGTTACATAGTAAGGTTTGGAACCTTAGGTATTACCAGGGCAGGGCAACCTACATGGCTGTGTTGTAGAGCTCTATGTGGAAGAAGGCTCTGAGAGGGAATAATGCTGCTTGTGTGGCTCTTGGCTTTTGGCAGCTTTCAATCACTTCCCCCACTTCCCAAAACCAAATTAGGCCCATCTGGTGCTGATTCCTTGGTAGGTGGTTTTGTGTATGATCTAGGACTCTGTAATTCTCTTCAGTGAACTCTCCTATGAGATTGGGGGTTTCTCCTGCTGCCACAACACCCATAGATTTGTTTCAGTCACAGGTTTTGAGGCTCTATTTCCCCACACTGGAACTTTGGGTTGTGAGGCCTGCTCACTCCACAGTTGTTCCTCCCCATTTATCTGCATGCAAATGTGAGACCACCCAGTCTGCCAGCTACAGCCTTGCCCAAGTCCTCTAGCCCCCAACTTCCTGCATGTCCTCTGTGTCCCAGCTGCCTGCCTTCACCCCTCCTTCCAGTCCGAATGAGTGTTTCTTCTTTAACTGTTTGATGGTTGGACTTCCAAACAGCTTGATTTTCTGGAAGTTCTAGTTATTTTTTGTTTTTAAGTTTGTTGTCATTCTTCTTTTGGTTGTAGGAGGAGGCAAAGTGTATCTACCTGTGCCTCCATCTTTGCTGGAAATTTACTGTGTTTTTTCATCACCACTTATGCCCCTTATATCCTCTTCTACCTCCACTCACCTATCCTCCCCCAATCGGCATTCTAACTTATCAATTAAAGTTCTGTTTACTATATGTTGTATATTGATATGCTATTTTTAGTAACCTCTTGATTGGTGTATCAATGAAAACAACCAGATTTCTATTATAATAACACTTTTTCAAAAATCATTTTTTAAATTTATGTTAACAGAAATATGACCATCTCAAGATGGAAATGTTATTGTTCATCTCCTACTAACGTATTCATACTGTGTTCCCTATTCTGAAAAATACATTCTTTGCAACCAAATTTCTCAGCAATGTGACAAGTGCATCCTAGAAATCATACGTTAGAGAATAATTTGGAAAGTGCTATAACAGGATTGTTTGAAATAATCTGAAGGGGGTAGGAGGAAAAGTCATAAATATAGAAGCGTGGCTTTGGACCAGAGATAGCATGTGTCACTATTGAGTTAATAATTAAGAATGTTTGGAGGCTGAAGTGAACACCATTAGCATTCTTCCACCACTGTTTGCACAGCCAGAGAGTATAAAGAGAATGCTTACTTTTTACAACATCTTTTCTCATAGAACATTTCAAATAGTCCACAAAAAAAGCAATGATATTCCATGAAATTGGATAAATGTAAGTAAATAAAAGATGGATTCCAGACTTAACAAGCCATGGGCCCATGAGTATCATACCTTAATCTCCAGAGGAGGTATATTTTAATTAATCTTTTATCTCTTGGATTGTTTGATTCCATCCTAGGTGGAAAATTCTGTTCCTACTAAGACAACTCAAGTAGCATTATTTTCTTATTAGTATTTCACAGGGTCAATTTGAAATAAGTAGGAAAATATTTCAGAATAACTACTAACCTCACTCACCTTGACTATATCCAGTCTTGTATTTAGTTGGATGTTACTAAATCATTTATTTCTAAGCCAGAGTTTCTAGGCATCCAATTCATCTACCTGCTAACATGATGATTGACTGCACACTCATTGCTTCCAAATATTTAAAAGGTACTATAGAGTTTAATATTTAGGATTCTAATACATGTAAAGCCTAATACCTAAAGCTGCCATTTTCTAATATAGATATTAAGACCCTTGCTATAATGATTTAGTCATATTCACAGAGCTGGATAGAATCTGTCAAAGCACATTGAGCAAATCTGTCAGAATTGCAAGGTAAAATAAATTTAATTAATATGGTAGTATGGGAAATAAAGGAATATCAAAATACATTAGATATCCATTATACAACAATTCATATATACATACATTTATATTGCATAAAGTAAAATACACCAGCAGTAAGCACTTATTCATTTATTTCTCCAAGAATGTAGCTTATTTTACTAAGTGAAGCTAAAAGATACAGATGAGAATAATGTAAACTCTACAAGTCAGGGCCTACCGGCTGTAAATCTTAATTTAGCCTACTGTATAGACAGTTCAGTTTTAATCCCATAAAAATCTCTTTGCTTCCCTGAGGCTCAAGGGGAAGTTAAACTAGATCATTTTTCTCAGCCCTGGGATACTGTAACTTTCAAAAAGACTTTATTTAATATATATATTAAATATAATATATATATTTAGTATATATATACACACATATTAGACACGGGGGTCAATTTAATGCATTTATTTTATCACCTTACCATCTACAAATGATTGGAAGTATTTTATGCTTTTTTTGAGTTATTTAAATAAGTTCTCCCCTAAGTTTACATTTTACATTTTATTTTGCATGTACCTGAGGTATTAGATGCACATTATGTTCAGTTGGTCTTATCAATTATTTTTTAAAATTAATAACATACTTCTACTTAATTTATATAGAAATTTGAAGGACATAAAATAGTCAAACATTTTTGTATAAGATTAACAAAGTAGGAAGATGACACTTTCTCATTTCAAGACTTATGATGATAGTACAGTAATTAAGGCAGTATGTAATTGGCATACAGACCAGCAAATAGGTCAGTAGAACAATACAGAATAAAGACTTCAGATTCATTCTCACACACATATAGGCACCTGATTTTTGACAAAAGAAATTTTAAAGTACTGTAGTATCTGGAACAATTGATATTCATACATAGATAAACTTAGACCCATACTTCATACAATGTAAAAAATTAACTCAGAATGACTCGTGAAGAGACAGTGACTTCAGAGGAATGGTGGCATGAGAGACCCCTTGGTTTCTCCCCTTGAAGTTTTAATGATTTGAGCAGCTATAATTCAACAGAGGATTTCCTGTTCAACACACAAATACATCTGAGAGATTCACACATTAAAACATCTAAAGGTGGATGATTGGGAGTGAACCAGGGAGTTGAGAAGGGAGAAGAGCCCAGATAAGCCATGACACAGTCCTGTTGCTGGGAGCTCACTGTGAGGCTCAACTTAGAGCGGGGAGGAATCAGGTTATGGCTGGTACTCTCTTCAGCTGGGAAGAGCAGAAATATTTAGTAAGTACACCTGAAAGTGTGGCAGTACCAGCTCCAGCTGAGCCCAGTGACCTAGGCAGAAATAAAGCACAGATGTGCAGCCAAAGTTGTCAGGCAGTCAGCATTACAGATGGAGAAACAAAGCCATGGAGCCTGGCCACCCTCCCTTAACCTCCCGGAGGTCTCCTCTCTTCACCTTTAATGTAGGTTGCAGAGCACATTATCTACAAACCCAAGAACAAGTACTACAAAAACACTTTTTCCCCCTGAGAAAATGGCCCATTATGTGACTAAATCCCAGGATCAGGTGGAGATGCACGGCGGATGCTCTTGAAATTCACTGGTCATAACTGCTGGGAGGGAAAAGCAATAAAAAAGGTGCTCTAGTTTCTCCTGTTCACCCTATCTCCACAATTCAGTATATGCATTGACATTGGGGTCTGGCCATGGGAGATAGCACCAGGATTTCACAGATTTGGGGCCCCTTTGCTCACTGCATTCCCCTCTGGACTGAGTCCCCTGGAAACAGGTGACTGGATCACAAAAAAGTGTGTACCTTCCCAGAGAATTCAGAACATTTTCCACATTTTCCACTGTGAAGAGATAAAAAAGCCAGAACAATGCAAGAGAGCAAAATTAAACAAAACAAAACAAAAAAACTAGTGATTCAGCTCCACCAACTAGAAATCAAAAGACTTCTTATCAATCTACTAGACAAGTGCCACTCATACATAAATGCCTAGACAGAGAAGGAATCCATCAAATACCATAAATAACCAAGGTAACAAGGTAACATAGAAGTAAAGTTAAAAATCTCCAGAAAATAAATTTAAAAACACAGAAATATGTGATTTAAATGACAGCAAATTCAATTTGGAGTACTCAATGAGAGTCAAGAAAACAAATATGCAGTTTAATGAACTCAGAAACAAAATCAATGAATAAAATGAGTACTACAGCAAAGAGATTGAGCTTTATAACAGAAACAAATAGAAATTCTAGAGATGAAGAACTCAGTAAAAGAGATATAGAATAAACTAGCCAGCATAGGAAATAGAGCTGATCAGATGAAGGAAAGAATTAATGATGTAGGAGATAGAAATCTAAAAAGACAGAGACTTGAGAATTACAAAAACAAAAACTTTACTAGAACTATCTCACCCCTTCAGAAAGAGAATATAAGAACAATAGGTATACAAGAAGAAGAGATCGATTAGGGAATGGAGAGCCTATGCAACTAGTTTATGAGAAATTCCCAAACCTGGAAACAGCTAGGTAGCTAGATCCTCAAAACAAACAAAGAAGGAGAAGAAGAAGAAGAAGAAGAAGAAGAAGAAGAAGAAGAAGAAGAAGAAGAAGAAGAAGAAGAAGAAGAAGAAGAAGAAGAAGAAAAGAAAGAAAGAGCATCTAATTACCTCAATCCTAAAAGTCCTTCTCCAAGGCACATCATATTAAAACTGTCAAA
>PVKM010020660.1:0-23219 GCA_004027735.1 Carollia perspicillata
AACTTCAGCTGGTCTACCTGACCATGGAGCACTTTCCAGTGAGAAATCTCCAGCACAAAACTTCACAAATCACTTTTGACATGTTCGATCAGTCACAGCACCTTCTCCATAGACTGTACAAATCTTTTTTGCATTTCAGTTGCATTTTTACCTTTCTTGAAATAATAAAGCATAATATGCCAAAAATGTTGCATATATTCTTCCATCTTCAATGTTAAAATGGCTACATAAGAATTCATCAAAATTGATGTTTTTTAAAAAATGCACGCTTATATAAAGGCTGTCACGATACAGTCTAACAAAATTGTTTTGAATGAAATTAAAGACAACTAACTGAGCGCTACTAGAGCATCTTACAGAAAAAAACCAAACGAACGTTTTGGCCAACCCAATAGCTTTTAAGAAAAATGGCAGTTTCCCCCTTGCTGTCTTGGAGCCTTGGGCACTGTGTCAGCAGACTAACCGCCCTGCCGACAAGGGCACACGGAGAGGCTCTGAGGCTGTAGAGGGAGAGTTAAGGGGCCCTGCCCAGCCCAGCATCCTGCTGTCCCCACTGAGCAAGCAGGAATATGAGCGAAGCCATCCTGGACCCTAAACCAGCCCAGCAGAACACCACTGAGTCATCCCAGTTACTGCCACATGGAGCGGGAGAGTCACCCAACTGAGCCCTGCCCAATTCCTGATCTGCGAAATTGTGTGAATAAGATGAGGTTGTTCAAACCATCCACGCATGCCTCGTTTTACTGCAGTTCACTTTGTTACATTTCGCATAGGTTGCATTTTTTTTTTTTTTTTTTTTGCACAAACTGAAGCCAAGGCCCTCCACCAGCAAAAAGATTATGACTCATTCTATTACTGTGCTGGGCCCTGGCCCGCAGCAGCTCCGAGGTCCGCTTGTAGTTTCAGTGGCCATCCGTCACCGGCGCACTGGCTGAAGGAAGAGGTCCTGGATGGGAACACTGACTCCCAGATGCCCTGCCACGGCCTTGATGGGTCGGGAAGCATTTGTGGTGTTTTGCCAGGGTTTGCACTTGGGTGCTGGGCTTGTTTTATTCCTCTCGGTCTGTTGCTTTAGCAAGCAGACTGCAAAGACCTGGGGCACAGTTTTCTAACAGATGGGCTTAAAGTATACACTGGAACTTGCTTCTCTGGGTTTCGGTTGCTGAAAACAGTGACCGACCTTGAAATCCGCGACCCCTGTCTGATCACTGATGGGATACAGCCCTGGTAGCAGGATATTACAGCGACATCAGTAATGAGGTCTGATTAGACCAGAGTGTGAAATTAACATCGTTGCAGTTGATACTAAGGAGGGAAGAGTGTTATATACAATATTTAGAAGTTGGTTTCGAAACAAAGAATTTAACTGGCTTCCACTAAGCAAATGTTTCTTGCTTAAAAAAAAAAAGGAAAGGAAAACTGGGTGTGGAGTGGGCTGAGAATGTACCAGCCCCTGAGTGAACGGCTCCTCACACGGCAGCTGCGCCCTTCTCTGTTGGAGATGCCCGCCCGCCAGCTGGGCTCAGCCAGCCCTCCTCCACCTGCGGGGGAGCAGCCGCGTGCCTGGGTATCTCAAGCCAGACAACACCTGCCCCGATAGCACCTCCCCTTAACTCACTGCTCCGGGGTCAGAATAGCCGTCCGGGAGCTTTTTAAAGCTTAGGGTGGGGTTTCCCCAAAGAAACTGGTTCAGGAGCATCCGTGTCATAAACACTCGGGGTACTTATTAAAATAAAGATTCTGGGGTGCACCCCAGACCCACAGGTGCCAAACCTCCGAGGCGAGAGCTGAAGAACAGGAACTGAAACAACCTTTCCAAGTGGCGCTGATGTCTGGGAGCCATCGAAGGGCAGTCCTGTAGAGGCGTGGGCTCTTCAAAGCCTTTTATGCCTCCGGATTTGCTGAGCACGGGGCAGAGCAGGTGTTTTCTCGAACTGAAATTTGTAGGGAGAACATTTGTATCGTGTGAGAATGTTGAAGCACCTCAGCGCTCCCTGTCCCCTGAGGATCCCCCAAAGAGGTGGTTTCTCCTTGTCCTCTGGCCCTCACGTGCACTGTAATTGTCTTCCCTGGCCCCAGGCCCACCCCATTATGACCCAGTGTCCATGCAGATGCTCTCTGTCCAGGTCCCTTCACCAAGGACCCCATACATCCAGGCCACGCAGGGGACCCATGGATTGGGACCGGTACAGTTGAGAAAGTACAGCTTCAATCCTGGCTCTGGAACTGAAGGCCTGGTTCGAATCCCAGCTCTACCTGTCACCAGCTGTTTCACTGCCGGCAAATTATTTGACCCCTCTAGGCTTCAGTTTCTTGTTTTGTGAAATGAAGACAATAATAGCACCCACCTACCTCATAGGACCATTGTGAGGACCCACTAGGCTAATGCACATGACACAATCATGTCCTCAATACACATCATGTATGACGGTATTCTTGTGGGGAAGGCCAGCATCCATGGCACCCAAGGAAAAGGTGAAAGAATGGGGAACTTTTGTCCTGGGGAGGAAATAACATTAGGAAGATGGTATTTTCAGCTATTCCCCAGTATATGGACGGTCATTACTTGGGAAGAGAAATTTATATTTATTGCTATAATTTGAAGTGGTAGGACTGGCAGTAGTTATAAAAATTAAAGGGGAATAGGTGTTCCGTGAATGAAAGGAAGGCCTTACACGAGAAGGTGAAACATAAAACGTTGCCCCGGGAGGTGGTGAGCTTCCCATCACGGGACGTGCTCAAATCCAGGTGGCGGGATGCGTAGCTGGACGATGGAGAAGAGACCGCATCCTGGGCTGGGAGGGAGCCCCAGACAAGTTCAAATGTAGGTCCCTTTCCATGTGGAGTCTGTGACTCGGGGCTGCAGGTTTATTTAAAGAGAACAAGAGTCCGCTAGAAAAGGTGAAAGGATGACGTTTTCACCGAGGGGCTCGTGGTCTAACGCACTCCTCGGCTTCAAGTGCAGGAAATCACCACTGACCAGCCGCCTCAGGGACAATAATCTGTTTGCTGCCCCTCACGTTCACCGAGCCCAGCTCTGCCCCCAGGACCACGGAGGGGCAAGGCTGTTCCTCCTCCACACCAGGGGGTGTCAGATCCTCAGAGGTGGTGCTCAGTGCGATTGCTCGTCCCCAGTGCCTGTGAATGAGGTCCTACCCCTGTTCTAGCCGGACTCTTTCCCGTTAAGCTGGGCTGCTCGCGCGGTGCACGTTTCGGTAGGCGTGGCCTCATTAATGGAGAATGTGCTCACACCGGGCTGAATTGATCTTCGTACCGAGTGAAACAGAAGGGGTTGCTAAGCAGTTTCATTGTCTTAGGATTGCAGAGCAATATCTGAACTGCTCGTGAGAAGTAACTGCGTTCAAATACCTTAAGCTCGTGAGAAAAATCAGTAGGTCAGCGGCAAACCCATCCTGGCTCCTCAGTGTGAAAGCGACCGAAGCAGCCCCTCCAGGCCACTTGATCAGCCACTTCTAGTTGGCGCTTTGAACTTGAAGGAAACTCCTTTCTTAAATGGATTTGCCAAAGGCTTTCCCTACCAGGAACACAGGGCAGGGGAGGGTGGGGGTGTGGTGGAAGTGTGTGAATGTGCGTGCGTGCACACAGGTGTGTATGTGTGTACTCATGTGTGCACGTGTGTATGCGTGCCCGCCCGCATTCACGATGGGGCCTGGGGTTGGTGAAGGAAATGGAAAACTTGGTTTCGGTGATGGGATGCGGAGGGCACCAACTCAAAGCTCTGCCTATCGAGCTGGTTACACACACACACATGCTGTGAGCTGGGAGTGTGTGAGGCAGTCGGAGGCGGAGGGGTCAGTGTGGAAGTGGAGAACACATCGGGCCCCCAAGAGGTTCATCCTCTGCAAAGGGAGGGGCATTTTGTTGCTGGGTGGCCGTTTCCTGATGCTTTTCTGATATGCCGACTTACAGAAGTGCACGGAGAGGTGTGTCTGCGCGGCTCATGAAGTGACCCGGGAGAGTGCTAACAAGACCTAAAGAAAAGAAACACGTAGAGAGATCAGCCCACTTACAAGAACACGGAACTTCAGATAAGGAAAAGGAATGGCAGATACGTCTCCAGAACACGTGACAGAGTGAGGTGCCCCAAGGGCATTTTGCCTGGGAGATCAGTCGGGTTGAAAATGGATCATGAGGAACAAACGAAGGGCGACATGAGCCGTGTGTGTTTAAAGGCGGGGCTGCGCCTGGCAGAGGCGCTGTTTAAGAGGAACGATGAGAGTGCACATTGAGAGCAAGTGAAGCAAGGGAAGTTGAGAGGCACCTGCTCAGAGGACCGAGGGCAAGCCCAGCTGAAGGGCATAATGAGGTGTGACGAGAGGGGACAGTGCAAGCTCTTTTGGTGCACAAAGGCAAGACAGGAGGAGATGGATTTGCAAGGAGGGAGGTGGGCAAGGCTAGTCTGACGGGGAATCACAGGAGCCCAACGTGGCAGGCCCGGGGAGAGGTGGGAGACCTGCAGAAAGGCGAGCAAGGATGGGCCAAGGCACCAGAAAGGGAAAGCGAGTGTATAACGATCTCAGCACAGACAGCCAGTCCCCAAGCCTTTGAGCTGCAGTGTAGGCAAGGACATGGAAGGTAGGCATCCCTTCTGTCTCTTCATCCAGTAGCCAAGAGAATGGGCGGTTATGCAGCAGAAGGGTTTAGGTAAATATTTCTTATTTATTGTTTGTTTACTTATTTTTATTGACTCTTTAAAGTATATACATGTTACATTGTATATATACAGTGTGCAATATACATTGTTGACATATAATATTATAGTAGTTTTGGGTGTGCGACATCATGGTTCAGTGTGTATGTACCTTACCATGTGATCGCCACCAGCCTAGTAACCAACTGTCGCCACACAGAGTTACGGCATTACTGATGGTATTCCCTGTATGGTGTGTTACATGCAATGACTGGCTTATTTCATCACTAGGAGTTTGCTGTTCTGTGTCCCATTCACCTTGTCACTGGTGCCCTCCAATGCCCCCCACCCCGGCCCCGGCCACCATCAGCTTGTTCTCCGTATCTATGAATCTGTTTGTTTTGTTTGTATGTTTGTTTTTTTATTTTTTTAGATTACACATAAAAGTGAAACATAATGCATTTGTCTTTTTCTGCCTGACTTATTTCACTTAGCACAAGACCCTCTAGGTCCATCCATGTTGTTGCCAATGACAAGACTTTATTCTTTTTTATGGTGGAGTAACAGCCATTGTGTGTATATACAAACACTGTGCTGAGAAGAGCGGTGAACGTGGGGATCCTTGTCTTTTCCTGATATTAGAGGAAAGACTTTCAGCTGTGGGCTTACCATGTATAGCCTTTATTACATTATGTTCCCTCTGTAACAACTTTGTTGGGAGAGTTTTTAATCATAAGTGGGTGTTGAATGTTGTCAAGTGCTTTTCCCACATCTAGTGAGATAATTGTGCCATTTTTACCCTTGGTTATGTTAATATAGTGAGTCACATTGATTTGCAGGTGTTGGACCATCCTTCCATCCCTGGAATCATCCCACTTGACCACGGTGTATTTCTTTAATGTATTGTTGAATTTGGTTTGCTAATATTTTGTTGAGAATTTTGTGACTATGTTCATCAATGGTAGTGGCCTGTAATATTCTGTTTTTGTGATATCTAATTTTAACATCAGGATAATGCTGACCTCATAGGATGAGTTTGAAAGCATTTATTTCTGTTCAATGTTTTGAAACAGTTTGAGAAAGATAGCTATTAATTCTTCTTCAAATGTTTGGTAGAATCACCTGTGAAGCTGTCATGTCCTGGACTTGGTTTATTGAGGGTTTTTTGATCACTGCTTCAATTCTGTTACTAGTAATTGGTGTGTTCAGATTTCCTTCTAGGTTGGTTGTCCAATGTGTTGGCACATAATTGTTCATAGTATTATTATTTTGTTAATTCTCATCCAAGGATATGTTTATGATTTTAGAGGGGGGGAGGGAGGGAGGGAGAGAGAGAGAGAGAGAGAGAGAGAGAGAGAGAGAGAGAGAGAGAGCGACCAGTGGCCTCCCAATCGAGGATCACATCTGCACACTAGCCACGTGCCCCGACTGTGGATCAAACTCTCAACCTTTTGGTGCACAGATGACACTTCAACCAACTGAACCACACGGCCAGGCTGTTTGTGGTCTTCTTTTATGGTCTTTTGTGTTTCAGCAGTGTCAGTTGTAATTTCTCTTTCATTTCTATGTGTTTGGGCTCTCTTTTTTTCTTGATGGTCAGAGAACCAGATCTTAGTTTCACTGACCTTTTCTACTGCTTTTTATTTTAGTCTCTATTTCATTTATTTCCATTCTGATCTTTCTTATTTCCTTCTTTCTACTTACTTTGGGTTTTGTTTGTTCTTTTTCTAGATTCTCTAGGTGTAAATTCATGTTGTCTATTTGAGATTCTTCCTGTTTCTTGAGGTAGGCCTGTACAGCTATGAACTGCCCCCCTTAGAACTGCTCTGGCTGCATCCATAAGTTTTGGAAAGTTGTTTTCATTTGCATTTGTCCCAAGGTAGTTGTTGATTTCCTCTTTGGTCCATTGGTTGGTGAGTAGCATGTTGTTTGCTCTCCACATATTTGTGCTTTTCTGTTTTCTCCCTGTGGGTGATTTCTGGTTTCATGCCATCATGGTTGAAAAAATGTGCTTGGTATAATTTTAATCTTCCTGAATTTGTCAAGGCTTGTTTTGTGGTCTAATATATGGTCTCTCCTAGAAAATGTTCTATGTGTATTTAGAAAGCATACTGTGTCCTATGTGTTCAAGCACTGTGGGCTCTGAATTACCTCTTTAGTAAAAAAAAAAAAGTAAGTTCTTCCTTTTACCTAAACTGTCTTTAGCTCTAGTTTAAACCTGTTTCCCCTGCAAAGTACTCTGTGGTCAGCTAACCTGTCAAAATAACACTCGGGTATCAGACGTAGTGAAGTGCCTTGACCTGTAGTTTATATCTATTTTAGTTACTGGTACGGCCATGCTCCTGTTAACACTCTTCTCCAGGAGCCCTGCTTCTAAACCATCACCTGGGAAACTGTAAAAAACATAAATACTAAGCTCCCACCCCAGACTTGCTAAATTAGATCGTGGGGAAGCAGTTGGGCGCGTTGTGGTTTAACAAACCCTCCAGGTGATTCTGACGCAAGCTCTAGTGAGAGTCACTGTCCAAAATATATAGCAATGGGTTTACAGCACCTGGCCACTGCTGACGGAGTGTACGGGCTCGTTCCGGCTGTCCCACCCAGACTCTGCTAGCCATACGTCAGGACTCCCCTAGAAAGGCGACGTGAGAGCCTTAACATATTGGAGACAGAGGAGAAGGATCTTTGCGTGTCTTTAATTTCCAGTCACTGGCTTTACACGTCTCTCATTTCATCCTTAAAAAGTACATATTATATAAGGCGGTTACTATTTCACCAGATGAGTGAACCAAGCTAAAAAAGATGAGCTAATTTACCTGAAGAGACAGTGCTACGTAATGGCTGGGATTTGAGTCCCAGTCTAAGTCAAATATCTTTTTTTTTTCTTTATCAGAGAATGATAATTCTGTACGGACAGGTCATATGGGCAAACGGTGTCCAACGTTATTGTGGTATTCTTCCTTTTTAAAAAAACAGAGTTCGTGTTTCACTGCGAGCAAGGCTTCACTGGTTACGCGTTTCTGACCAAGGGGTGCAGCTTGTTCCGAACAGTTTGGGGAGCAGCACCAGCTTGTTGCTGGAATATGTCTGCTCTGAGGCTGGAATCTGCTCAGGTCACCCCTCTACATTTACCTAGAGGCACGTGACTTAAGCTTGCTGGGCCTGCTTCCTTTGCCCTTGGACTATCTATCCTTTATATCCCCAGCTGAAGAGTTATTAACCCAACCTGTGTCTAACCTGCAGCAGGTCTGGAGCACAGCCAACTGGCCCCACCATTTGAGCCCTGAACGAAGACCCCCCGGTCAGGGCAGTCCAGCAGCATCTTCTCCCGGGAACTCCCCGATGCCCATGTCCTTCAGAAGTAACGTATGCAACTCTCCAACCAGGTAGGGACCAGGGTCTGAGCAGACCTTTTTAGCTTGTTCATCAGTGTCTTGTGGGGTTCCGTCTTCTTTGTTGTTAATTCTAGAATTTGTAGAATTGTTGAACCAAATCAAAGGAAGAAACTCGGCTGTTAGCTCTCAATTAGCGGCACCACTGGAGAAGAACAGTGACGTGGGAGATTTTAAATTTTGTTCCATTTGGCTTTGGAATGCACTGTTTTCTTTTTCCAGTAGATTAACTTTTCTAATTACATTTTGCACAGCCTAATATTAACTGGCATGTCTATTCCCCGAGCACACAACCTCCAACACTGAGAGCTGGGAGACACAGTCCAAAAATGCACTGGTCTTAGGGAACGGCAGTGTTGTTACAAAACATCCACACATGGATAATGAAGAGAGAACTAATTATGAAGTGCTCTGCAAATATTAAATCATAAGCTGAGGAGGAAAATTAGGAATTCTCGGTGGACCCGTGAAAGGAGAATAACAAAGCTCATTAAAATTCTAAGAGGGACAAAAACTTTCGAGAACCATCTTCAGTGTTAATGGAGCCCGATGGAGAGAGAGGGTGGCAAAGAGTGTCACGGGGTGACTGGGTGGTCTTTCAAATAAAACCTCAAGCAACAATGCCAATGCGTTTTAAAAGAGCATTTAAAATGAATTTTATTGTTTGGATTTTACAAGTAGTCTTTAAAGGCTTCAAACAAGAACTCTGTTGCAAAACTCTAATAAATAGCTTGCCCCAAGCCCCCAAACAAAATGTAAAACAAAATGAAAACTAAACTCAGAAGGATAAGCAAGCCTTCAGAATGCTTAAATGTTACTGATATTTCTCATTTATGAAGAGATATCAGGCAATGTACAATCTCCTTCATACAAGTCAAAGAGAGAGACAATTGAGATCTTTACAAAGCACTCTGAGCCCTTCCTGTTTCCATGATAGACATGCCACCAGAAGAAAATCCCATGGAGAAGTCACACCATGAA
The DNA here is from genome assembly GCA_004027735.1 of Carollia perspicillata. Lineage (NCBI taxonomy): Eukaryota > Metazoa > Chordata > Mammalia > Chiroptera > Phyllostomidae > Carollia > Carollia perspicillata. Next base: position 9,025 of record PVKM010020660.1, read on the forward strand.
TGAAACTGTAGCGTAAAAGTCTGGTGGTGGGGTGGGGAGAGAAGGGAGGAAAGTCCATCCCGTGTTTTTCAGGGATGGAGAGAGGAACCAGTCGGGATGACTTGGAGCAGGGAATGTCCAAGCAGATGACACTAGATGGCTGCACGTTCCCCCTGAAAGGGCACAGGTGTCAGTTTAGTGACAATTATGAAGGCTAGAAACAGGGCCACCAGGGGCTCCCCTGAGTCCCCCGACACTGGTGGGCCCTGCGTCTCTGTGCTCTGCAGGACCGAGGGCCCTGGGACAGCGGCCACCTGCCCAAAGCAGCGGCGTCACTAGACAGGGGCGAGAGCACGCGGACCGTCTCTGCAGCAGGGTCCGTTGGAGGCCGCAAGAGGGCGCAGAAAGTGCCGTGCTCACGCTGCGCACGGGGACATGCAGGTTTCAAAAGCCCATTCTAGCGTCACAGTCATTGCTCCGAACAAGCAGGTGGTAAAATTCACAAGTTAACATTCACTTTTCCTAGTTACAAATAATGGTGAAATCTTTCTTTTTAGACGAGGATTTACTGACTTTTTAAAATATGGTCATTTTGAGCGAGCTAAAAATACAATTTTGCTGCATTTTCAACTTTAAAAATTTTAAACACTATACTTTTGGCCAAAACGCATACAAACAATATTTTAGGTTGAAGGAATTGTGAAACCCATTAATGTTTGGAGCCAGGAAGCTGTAGAGAAGCTGATTCCAATTTGCTGGGATTTGCTTAATCCAAACCCAAAGGGCTCTGACTCTGAGGAGCACGCAGCACCTGGGGCCCGCTCCCTGGAGAAAGGAAGGAGGGGATGACGTCAGGATGCAGGACCGGAAGGGGTGTGGCCTGCGGGCACGCTCTCTACCTCCCTCTGGTTCACTGATTCGCTCCTGCTAAATAACCCGGTCTAAGACAGGTGCGAACAGCTTAGCTCCTGAACAAGGCTTTTGGGAGGCAGGCCCCTCCCTCCCAGACGTTTTAGGAATGAAGGTAAAGACATCCCCGCCCCAAATAAACAATTTTTAAAAACGTTTACTCTCCTAGGAACAATGACCTTTGTCTGGATAATAAGGGAAAGCTTGGGCTACCTGAAATAGGGAAGAAAAGAGCTGATGGACATAGAGGCAGATGGGCGGGGGAACCTTGTCCTCGGCCCAGTTTCTCTCAAAATACCTAACAGATAAAGATATTGTGCAAAAAAAATAGACATTCACATTTTAGCAGTTAAACTTTATTTTACTTTTTAAAATTTTTACTTTTTTGTTTTTCTTTTCTACAAAAGGCAGATAATGATTGTTGACCTGCAGGTGTGGGACTGTGCACCCCCCGAAGGAGGGCACAGTAGGTAGGAAGCTGGGGAGGGAGGGCTGAGAACGTGCTCGATGGCGTGACCTGGGCTGCGGAGCCGGCCCTAGCTCATGTCTATGGTATTGAAGACCCACTCCGTGAACTTCTTCAGCTTGTCCGAGGCATTCTGGGACTCCTCCTGCAGCCTCAGGTTGTCCTCGCGTAAGTGCTGGACTTCTGCCTGAAGGTGGGCTTTGTCTTCCTTTTCCTGCGAGGAAGAGCAGAAAAGGACTGAGGGGGCGGCCCCCCTCACCGGGCTGCTAGGGGGAGCGGCTGTGAGTCTGTGTGACCGCCCGCCTGTGTCCACCTCTCGTGCATCTGGACACCTGTGTACAAGGCCTGGGCTGGGGTTAGAACCCAGGGAACAGGAGTTCCAGAGAGGTTCGCTGCAGGTTTATTTTGGAACGTAAATAATGCAGATTTTAATGTCTTGGCTAATAAGGGCTGTCTTAAATTTTAGACTGTTGTTTTGGTGGTTGCTGTCTTAACATAGTCAAAACTGCTCAAGTAACAAAACAAGATGCAAGTCTCTTGGCACAAAAGCCCGAATCACTGTGACAGCCTGGGGCCTGGACTCCCAGCACGCCATACAAGGGAAGCCGAGGCCAGGACGGGGCTTGGAGGGGGCTGGCTTCCCAACAGAGGGCCCACCTGACGGCCATCTCGCATTACGTGTGTCGACGGGGCCTGAGCTCCAAGCAGTCCCCACGCACTGGCCTCTGACTGCACTAACCCTCTTTGAAAAGGGCCGTTTGCACAGCCCGGGCAACGTGCTTTGAGAACGTGTGTTTACCTTCTTCAGATCTTCCCGGAGCATCTTCAGCATCCCTTCCAGCTGGTCCACTTTAGAAGCCAGAGTGGGAGAGGAATCTTTACTGCTGGGAACAAGAAACAAAAGACCACGCTGGCAGGAGGAGCCTCTATGGCCAGGTCTGTTGAGCATTTTTAAAAATGGGGCAGCTGTGTTTGTAAAATGGTCATCTTAATAAAAGGTTATACAAGCGTGAGCTACGGCCAATCAGTAGCTTCCTTTGTTAAAGATGCTGCATTTTTGTGACAACACTCAGGGTAGTGAGTGAAGATGGTCTCTCGGGCAGGCACCACAGTCAAACAGTGAAATGATTCCTAGCTCTGCAGTGGCTTTAAGAGGAGGAGAGGGTGGGGGTGCGGCTGATGTAAGTGCCACTGTACCTTGGGGTGACCAGGACAGAGCCTCTGGTTCCCTGAACAGTTCCTGACCACTGTCCAGTTGCAGGCAAGTTACTGTGCTCACATCTTAAAACCTAGACCAAGTACCTTAGAATATTAAAAGAATGACTACATGTTTCAAAAGCCTGTCAGTCCAATTTTAATGTTTTATGTTTTTTGCTACTATGATCGGCAAGCCAGACAGAGTTTTCTTATTTTCTCCAAGGACTAGTAATGAATGCCCTGCTGGAGAAGTGAAAGGAGGGTGAGTCAGAGGGGGAGAAGGCCCCCAAATGCTGCGCAAGGCTGAGGGCCCTTGGCGGCTGTTCTCCCCGCCACTCTTCAGCCCGAACTCCAGCTGTGCCCCGCTCTGAAGTGAGTCCTAGCCAGGCACATCCCCAGAGCCGGGCAACGGAGAACCTAAGGCCTTCCACTGGGATAAAGCGCAGCTGCCCCTTCCCAGAGGTCAAAGGGGAGGAGGAAGTGACTCTGAATTTTTGAAATAATGGAATAAAAGGCATTCTTTACTTTTAAAATTAAAGTTTGAATCCCTGACCTAAAATGAGCTGTGTTGTTGTCTTTTGCTAATTCTAGAGCTGTAACAAGCCCAGAAGGTAAAACGATGCCTTATTTTTACAGTGTCACAGTCTGCAAATAAATGGAATGATAACGATCTTCCAACTTCTAAGGCAGGACAGCCAGTTAAAAGCTGACCAGAAGCAGATTTTCAAAGGTGAGTGGTTGCCTGCGACCGCGCTGCCCAACACGGCGCAGCACGCTGGTCGGGTCCGGGCGGGTGGGCTGGGGGCCAAAGGCAGGGCAGGTAAGGGTGGCCCCGAGCAGGCTCACTGAGCAGGCCGGGGGGCCTCACCAGGACCCAGGCCACGCTCGGCTGTGGCAGGGCTGACATGGCCACTGCCTGTGGTCAGCGTGGAAGTGGCTCTCATAGCCCATCTCAACTTCTGGAGGTTTTCAAAATGAATTGTGTCTGCGTGGGTGCGTATAATTTGTAAAAACAGTGAACTCTGCTTGCATTTGTTCATCACAGTGAACAAAGAACAGAGCCGGTCATCATCTTCATTTATGATTCTACGAAGGCTTGAGAGCTGCTCAGCGGTCAGCCCTTCCTCGGGGAAATGGACCCGCCGGCCCGGGCTCCTCTCTGCCAGAGACCCCATCCTAAGAAGGCATTTCTGGAATCCCCTGGCCCGAACATGCAGTTTTAAAGTTGCCAACAGCCAAGCTCATTGCCACGCTCCTTCCCCAGCCGTCCCAGTGGTGACAGCGAACGCGGCACCTGTCCACTACACCCACAAAGGATGATCCATTACTCTCACACTGGCTGCGCCAACAGGGCTGCCCTGCGGACTCGCTCCGGGAGCCCTCAAGCACGAGCTCTGGCGTACTTGCGCACTCTATGCCTGTGCCGCTTTGCCTGTTACTGAGTTTTAGAGGTGCCTGGGTTCTTAACCCTCCTCCAAAGGTTTTGGGGGAGAGGTTTCAGACTGGCGGAATGATCCTGCACCAAGGAGCGCTGGCTGCCCAGGTGCCTTCCTGCACAGCACGTCCTCGCTTAGCGTCACACCTAGGTCCTGCCACTTTGAGTGACGTGACCTACAACAACCAGCGTTACCACAGGCTAATGGACACAACCGAGAGTTACGTTCCTACAGCATCCCATCGATGTTTCAACAAATGATGTTATTCGAGGATCTTTGGTGCAATAACATCACACACGCAGGGGTATCCAATAAATATCCCACCATGTGGAACTGAGGGGAAATGTCACCCTTGCACCGTTAAACAGAAGTCAAAGTCCGCGTTCTCTTAAGAAAACCCTCTGGGCCTCAGTTACTGATTATGCACCTGCCACACGGCCTGAACTGCCCTGATGACCGCGATGGCAGCGTGCATCTGTAGCAGCTGAGATGCAGACACGCACGTACGCATGACCACGGACAGCTGTGGAGGAGACTCAAGGACTCACCACATGGGAATCGGGGAGATTTTCGTGCAAAGGATTTTCCTGACCTGACCTGATAAGCCCCATGGGTATTACTGTTTAATAGCATTAAACAACAAAGAACATTCGTAATTACCACTTTACGCGATCGAGGACAGTTTGACTGGGCTGCAGTATGAGGGACAAAGCGCTCTAACTAAAATGTGCTGTGCTGGCGCCATGGCGGTGAGTGTCCCCCAGCTAACCCACGTGGCCTCCGTCTCCTCTCCCCCAAGTCCGCCAGCAGAGTGGATGACGGGTGGGGACCCACCTGCTGTACGACTTCATCGGGGCCAGGTCCTCCAGCTGGTCGCTGTTGGAGGCAGCACTCAGGGGGCGGCGGTTTTCATCACTGGCAGCGAAGAACGAGGCTCTCTGGACTGGAAAGGAGGCAGAAACCACTCAGAGGTCCAAAGCCAACACACGGCCCACCCTGACCGCTGGTCACCGTGCAGGGAGGCACCGTGGACCCCTTCTCCCAACCCTCACAGGAAAAAATCGTGTTTTAAGCTGTAGCACTGTAATTTTCCTTTAAAAAAGTTATCCTGAATCGAATTTTAGTCCTTCTTTTCTCTTGCTCATCAAAGTAGCATTCTGTTAAATGTTTCCCTGGAAACAGGCCTTGTGCCAAATATCCAGACAAGGCTTTCCACTCAGTGATGATGTCAATGGATTACAGAGCTAGTACTAAGCTTCCGGAGACTTCTTGAAGTATGTTTTCCACAAGACACCTGGCCACCTTGGAGGGCTGTAACCTCAGTGCACACACATGTGCTTACCAACTTAAAAACATACCAACTTAAAACTTGATCCAAAAACAAAAAATCAAATTACTCCTCCCATTAAAAACACAAAACCTCGACCATTATATACATACATCTATAAACGCGAGTGAGCGACACACTGAAATCTACAGTCGGTGAGTGTGGGACTGCTGTCAGCTACTGTGCTGGGGTGGGGGGCGCGTTGCCTTGTTGCTGACTTCTGAATCCTGGTGCTTAATCAGTGTCTCCTGACAGCTGGAGCTCGACTCATGAGCTACTTTCAGTTCTTCAAGGAAGAGCGAATAAAAGCACCGCTGCCCCCCGCCCCCTCGCCCCCGCAAGGAAATCACCGGCTCTCAAACTCATTTTATGAAGAACTACTTGACAGCAACAAGTTGGGAATGATAATCCTAGAATGAAGTCAGTCTACTTCAAAAGTGGCACCTGACGACCGTGACCGCACATAAGACAGCACTGCTTGCAGCTGTGCCGACGTCAGCACCGTCGAAGCGCCTGCACGTGAGAGCCAGCGGCGGAGGCCAGCGCTGAGCCGCGTGCCACTCGGGAGAGGTGAAGGGGAAGGCAACCGAGGGTCCCTGCGTCTGCAGGGATGGGGCGGGGCCCCGCAGGACAGGCGCGCTAGCAGGTCCAACTGTGCGCTTGCCCGTCATGTCTTTACGACGAGAGGAAGGACCATGTTCTCAGTCCAGTGACCGCTGGGATTCCCCGCCCGCCGGCCCTTCCCACACACGGGGAGGGAAAAAACCCACGTTACGAGCTCCTGGGCAGAGGACACACCAGGTTCCACGGGACTGAGTCAGAGGACGTGTGCCCCTGCGAGTGCTCAACAACTGTCAGCTCAACGGGTTTCTGGCTGTGCCAGTGACGTGCGTGTCTGTCTCTGTGTCCGAGGAAGCAGAGGAACGGAGACTTGACCCTCAGAGTGCTCACACACAGCATGGCCCCACCAAAGCCTAGAGCTGGACCGCTCAGACCCTCAGTGGACTCACCCTCATAGGCCTTGGCGGCATCCACCAAGTTGGACCAATCCAAATCCGCAGCAGCATCGGGCAGGGGCATGAGGCCGGGGTCGGGCATGGGCCTTCGGGTCTCCTGGATGTCGGTGAGGGAGCTGTCTGAAGCCGAGAACTCTCCTGCAGGAGGAGACGAGGGATCAGACACTTCCCACGCCCACAGGAGAGCCACGTGAGAGCTCGCCCATTTCCTGTCACCACAACAGACGTGCATGTCATTCGGGACCTGGGATCAGCCTAGCCTCGCAGGCCCTTAGAGGCCATTCCAAGCTGAGTTCAACTACAAATCGACTTCCTCCCGTCTTAAATCATTTTCTTATAACCTCCTACTACCTCATTTCTAGTCGTGTGACTCATGGAAAAGTTAGGTTTGCACCGAGGCAACAAGTCTGCTTTTGGAAGAGCTGTTTGTCTCCAGTAAGGTCCAGGGCAGCTCCAGTGTCTCGCTTTTCCTCCTGGAGGCAAGAGGCTAGCACTGGAGAGATTCTTCTCTTTCCCGAGGGCACAGTGAGCCATCCTGGGATCAGGCTGGGGTTACAACAGTCCAACATCCTGAGCCCCTGCTAAGGTGATATTTTAAATACAAACAGTAAGCCATCTTAAGAACTAACCTTTGCTTAGCCCGGGGCAGGGAGGACCAGAGAAGGAGCCACTCCATGCCATGTAAGGGCACGCTGCTACCGCTTAAGTTCGTGTGTGTGGAGAACAGAGAGGGAAGGCGAGTGGAGTCAAGAAATGTAAATGCTCTCAATAGGGCAGGAGGTGGGGGGAATGGGACAGGGACACTACCATGCAAGCAGACACAGAACCAAAAGTGATGCTCTCAGTAAAAAGATGTAAGCAACTCCAGAAATACCTATCTACAAGGAGTTAAAAAGAGCTGTCAATTATGAGAGCCTGGTAGACTCGGGTATATTTAGTGCTTGTTTTCCCTTTCAAATTACATGAAGAACTGCTCTGAAGTGCAGCTGCTAGTTATTAATGTGCTTAAAATTAGCAAAATTATGAGTGAATGGAAATGAACAAATACCGCCAGATATTAAACGCTCAGTTCTATTGAAATCTGCTCCCACCAAGGGTAAGGAGGTGGAACAGAGAATTTTGTGTGTCACTCATAACCCTCTGCCCTTTTAGAGCTGGGCTCAAATTTCCATATGGGGGAACAGAGAAGTCAGCCCGCCCCACAGCCCGAACACACTGCAGAGTATTCACACCCAGGAGGCCGGGGCTGAGCGTCAGCCCAGCAAGGCTTGCCCAGTTGAGGACACAGGATCACGGCGCTGCCGCCTGACCTGCAGGAAAGCAGGGAGATGGGCAGGTGCTCAGAGGGGAGACGGTCGTTCCCATTGCTCAGGCTGGGCTTTAACCCCAGGCTTCCTCAGCTGAATGAGGACTGTGTGTGCTTTCTGAGCTGCTGTCTTAGAACATGAATCTCTAGAGGACAGGGCCTACTCTGACAGACATATGCAGAGAAGCCTCCACAAAACGTTTATTTTTATTGCTGCAAAGGTTTAAAAACAGGGCAGGGAAGTTAGAAGAGCCCTCAAGGTAGGCGGAAGGTTGCAGGAGCAATGGAATCCAGGGGAGGGTGGCTGGTTACTGGGTTACTACGAGGAGGTATTTTCTAGGGTCTGGAAGGTAAGAAGTGGACACCTCATGTGTCTGTTTTGGTTCTTTGGGGATGACCTCCTGGAGCAAAGAGAAGCACGATGCAAGCTGCAGTTGGACGGGGTGGGAGAAGGGGAGCTGGCACAGTCCCCAAGGGATGCCTGCCAGGGTGGGAAGGGGGGATGGGAACAGTGAGTGGGACGGACACGCTGGGGGAACGTTCATGAGAGTGGGCCGAGAACTCACAAAAGTTGCAAGGAGAAAGCAAACCAGGCCAGCAGCAGATTTAAAGAAAACACTGCTCTGAGTGGCAGCAGAAGGAAAAGAAATGTGGGTGTGAATGAATGGACACAGAATTCCCAGGAAAAAGCGGCAGAAGGGAGGTGTGGACGCAGCTGTATGTGTAATGAACAAGCAGGAAGACTGGCTCGATAACAGGTGTCCGCTGTGCTGGGTCACGCACGGTGGGGAAGGCATGGGCTGGATGGAGAGAGGAGAAAGGAAGAGAACAAATGGAAACCCGCAGTCCCAGAATATGGCCCTTCATAAAAGTGGGATCCGGACAGAGCAAACAGACAGGCATTTATGAACACAGGCAAGAGCATGGAGGCATCCCATCAACCACGTGCCTTTTCCTAAAACACTTGCTCACTCAGTGGGCGAAAGAGTCAACAAACAAGTGGCTGACGCCACAGGCAACATCTTCGCAGGCTGCGAACAACGGAGAACAAGGGCAAGCAGGGTTCTGTGGTGGCTGGAGGGAGGCAGTGAATACAGTGTCTAAGCAATAACTAAGCTGTTACCACATTCACCCAACATAACAGCAGCTGGGATGTTTGGTAAAAAATGCTAATCCTCAGAGTAAATCTTTGTGGTCGAACTCAAATTCAGCAGGTCTGGAGGAAGGACAGGAAATCTGCATTTTTAACAAAGATCCAAAAGGGCAGCTTTCACACGCATCGGGTGCCCTGGTTTTGCAGCTGTAATCCGGGGGCGGGGGAGTGCCTTGATTGCCCGACTCTGGTGGCCAATGGGGCTTGCATTCCTGGGATCCCCTGGCACTGCACCAATCAGTCTTTCTGTAAAACAGGCTTATTTGTTTGTTCAGGAACCTTGGCCTAAGGGAAGGTTCAGATTGGGCACACAACCAGACCCTATGAAGGGACTCTCCGGGAACAGAGGCTGATGGATGCCACCTCTCTTGTCCTCACTCCAGTTCAGCAGCATCTCCTGGAAGAAGTTTATAAAGTCATCTGGCACCTCAATTTTGTGCCTGCTGCCAGGTGACACCACTGGACTGCCTGGTTCTGAAGACCGGCAGGGCCAATGTTTACAGTCCCACAGGACTATGTGTATTTGCAGACTTAAAAGCTGCTGCCAGAGGACCTGGCTTCCTACCAGCCTCAATATAAGAACTGCCTGGACTCTTTCCCTCTGAGACACTGACACGTAGGTCTGGGCACACTCTCCACTACGGGAAGTCACTAAAGTAAAGTTGGCTGCTTGGACATCACAAAGGTTTGAGAGGAAAGAGCTGGGGTGGGGATGAGTGATAAACTTCACTCCAAGACTTGGAGAAGTGGCTGTTTCATCTAGTGCAGAGAAAGCAACACAGACAGTCAGGGAGATAAACGAAAAATACTTTCCAAAGAAAACACGAGATAAAACCTCTAAAATGGTTAATAAATAGAGATAAGTCACTTTCCTGACAAAGAGTTAGAAGTAATGGTCGTACAGTTGTTCACTGAACTTGGGAGAAGAGCAGATGAACAGAGACAGAAACTATGAGAAAGCACTGAACAGAAGTCACAGAGTGGAGGGACATGGGGACCAAAATGAAACACACCTGGGGGGTCCAGCAGCAGACAGAGGAAGAGGAACAGAGGACCCGTGAACTCAAAGACAGGGCAGTGGAACTCCATCAGAGCAGCAAAAAGGAAAAAAAAGTGAAGAAAGCTAAAGGGACTTATAAGACAACCTCACGTGGACCATTCTAATGACTATAACATTCATATTATAAGAGTTCTGAAAGGAGAGAAGAGAAAGGAAAAAAACTTATGTGAAAGAAATAATGGCTGAAAACTTCTCTAAGCTGGGGAAGAAACAGACACAGTTCCAAAGTGTCAAGAGAGTTTCAAATGAGATAAACCCCAATGGACCTGCACCATGACACATTCTAAAGCAAACATAAAAAGCTAAAGAGAAGGAATTTTGAGAGCAGCAGGAGTAAAACAACTTGTTAGGTACAGGGGAGCACACATAAGACTATGAGCAGACACTATGCAGGCCAGGAGGCAGTGGCATGATATATTCAAACTCCTCAGCAGAGAAACTTCCGAGACTGCGCTACTTAGTGAAGCTGCCATTCAGAACTGGAGAGAGAAAGTTTTCCAGACAAGCCAAAGCTAAAGGAGTTCAACAAAACTAGACCGGCCTCACAGAAAAGGGTTTAAAGGGACACCTTTGTGCTGAAAAGAGTGCTAATTAATGACAAGAAAACATGAAAGTATAAATCTCACTAGAAAAGGTAAATATATAACAAGCTGGCAGATTAATTACTTATGACACTAGGATGAATGTTAAAAGATGAAAGTAGTGCAAATAACTTTAATGATTAGGTAAAGGATACACAAAATAAAAAGGTGTAAATTCTGACATCAAAGGCAAAGTATTGGGGGACAGAGTAAAGTATAGAGCTTTAGAATTAATTTAAACTTAAGTTGTTATCAACTAAACATAGACTTGTAAGTTGTTGTAAGCCTCATGGTAACCACAAAGGAAAAAAACCTATAGTAGATCCACAAAAGATAGAAAGGAATCCAGTACATCAAGTCATCAAACCCCACAGGAAGAGAGTGAGAAAGAAGTAGGAACAGAGGAATCACAAAAAGACAGAAAAGTAATAAAATGGCAATAAGTACATACCTATTAATAATTACTTTAAATATAAATACACTAAATGCTCCAATCAAAAGATGCAGAGTAGCCAAATAAGTAAAACAAAACCAAAAAGACCCATATACCTACTGCTTATAAGAGACTCACCTCAGATGGAACCACATATACAGATGAACAGTGAAACGATGGAAAAAGCTATCCCAGGCAAATGGGACCCAAAAGAACCGGGTAGCTGTACTGATATCAGATAAAAAACAAAGGAGGGCATTCCATAATAATAAAGGGGTAAATTCAACAAGAAGTTATAACATTTGTAAATATTTACACATTAACAGAGGAGCACCTAAATATATAAAGCAAATATTAACAGACCTAAAGGGAGAAATAGAGAGTAATATAATAATATAAGGATTTTAATACCCCACTTACATCAATGGACAGATCTCAGCCAGACAGGAAATTAATAAGGAAACACTGTCCTGAAATGCCACATTAGACCCAACGGAGTTAACAAATATATTTTAAAAAAGAAGAAAATGAAAATATTCTATCATTCTATCCCGAAGTGACAGAGTACACATATTTCTCAAGTGCACATGGAACATTACCCAAGATATGTCATGGTAGGCTACAAAACAAATCTTAATGAATTTAAAAACACTGACCTCATATCAAGCATCTTTTCTCACCACCATGGTATGAAGGTTGAAATTACAAGAAGACAAAAATTCACAAATATGTGAAGTTTAAGCAACATGCTACTGAATAACCAACAGTTCAAAGAAGAATCAAAAGGGAAATAAAAAAATACCATGAGACAAATGAAAATGCAAACACACCATACCAAAACCAATGGGATGCAGTCAAAGCAGTTCTAAGAGGAAAGTTTATAGTAATGCCTACATCAAGAAACAAGAAAAATCTCAAACAACCTAATTTTACACTTCAAGGATCTAGAAAAAGAACAAATGAAGCCCCAAATTAGCAGAAGGAAAGAAATAAATGAAACGAAGACTAAAAAGAAATTAAAGATCAATAAAACTGAGAACTGGTTGTTAGAAAATATAAACAAGAGAGACAAACCTTTAGCTACACTCACCAAGAATAAAAGAGAGAAGACTCAATCAGAAATGACAGAGAAGACATTACAAATGATACCACAGAAATAAAGATTGTTAGAGACTACTACGAATAATTATACACCAACAAATTGAACAACGTACAAGAAATTCCTAGAAACATATAACCTACAAAGACTAAATCATAAAGAAATAGAAAAATCTGAACATATTACTAGTAAGAAGATCGAATCAGTAATCACAAACCTCCCAATAAACAAAAGTCCAGGACCAGAGAGCTTGATGGGGGAAATCTACCAAACATCCAAAGAAGAATTAAAACTAACTTTTGCAAACGCTTCCAAAAATGGAAATGGAAGGAAGTTTCTAACTCATTTTATTAGGCCAGTATCACCCTGATACCAAAACCAGACAGGATGCCACAGAAAAAACTATAGGCCAATATTCTGGATGAATGCAAGTGCAAAAATCCAACAAAATAGCAGACTGAATTCAAGACATTAAAAGGATCATACACTAGGATCAAGTGGGGTTTATTACAGAGATACAAGGATGGTTGAACATCTACAAATCAATATAACACTACATTAATACAGTATAAAAATCATATGATCATGTAATAGACGCAGAAAAAGCATTTGACAAAATTCAACGTCCGCTTATGATAAAAGCTCTCAGCAGAGTGGATGAGAGGGAATGTACCTCAGTATAATAAAGGCCACGTATACGCCTACAGCTAACATCATACACAATGGTGAAAAGCTGAAGCCTTTCTTCTAAGGTCAGAAACAAGACAAGGATGCCCATTCTCACCACTTTTATTCAGCGTAGTATTGGGATTTGTAGCCACAGCAATTAAACAGGGAAAGGAAATAAAAGGCATCCAAAATGGAAAGGAATAAGTAAAACTCACTATTTGCGGATGACATATTAGAGAGCGTTAAAGACCCACCAAAAAACTGTAAGAACTAATAATGAATTCAGTAAAGTTGCAGGATGCAAAGTCAATACACAAAATCTGTCATGTTTCTAAAAACAAACTATCAGAGAAATTAAGAAAACCATTCTGTTTACAATTGCATCAAAAATAATAAAATACCTAGGAATGAATTTAACCAAGGTTGTAGAAGACCTGTACTGAGAAAATTATAAGACACTGCAGAAAGAAATTGAATACAGCAAAAATAAATGGAAGCATACACCATGCTGGTGGGCTGGAAGAACTAATGTCATTAAAATGTCTACACTACCCAGAGCAATCGACAGGTTCAAGGCAATGCCTATCAAACTACTAACGGCATTTTTCAAAGAACTAGAACAACCCACCCTAAAATTGGCTTGGAATCACGCAGGACCTCCAATATTAACGTAATTTTGGGAAAGATGAATAAAGTAATCTTGGGAAAGAACAAAAAACAAATGTGGAGGCATCGCATTTCCTGATTTCAAACTGTATTACAAAGCTATGGTAATCAAAACTATAGTATTGTTATAAAAACAGAAATATACATCACTGGATTAGAATAAAGAGTTGAGAAATAAACCCACACATATATGGACAATTAATTAACAACACAGGAGCCAAGAACAGAAAATGGGGAAGGGACAGTCTCTTCAATAAATGGTATTGGGAAAATTAATAACCACATGCAAAAGAATGGCTCTGGACTATTATCTTACGCCATACACAAAAATTAACTCAAGATGGATTAAAGGCTTGAATGTAAGACATAAAACTATAAACTCCTAGTGGAAAACATAGGTGGTAATTTCATAATCCACTGCTCTCAGACATACTCTCCTGTATCAGTTATGGCAATGACACAGTTATGGCAATGACACAGTTATGGCAATGAAGTCTTAGATGACACTGAAAGCAAAAATAAACAAGTGTGACTACATCAAACTAAAAAGCTCCTGCACAGTAAAGAGGCCATCAACAAAATAAAAATGCAATCTACTGATGAGAAAAGTGTTTTCAAATAATATATCGGGTAAGAGGTTAATATCCAAAATACAAAGAACTCCCAACTAGTAAACACCGAACACTCTGAAGACAAAATGGGCCGGTTATCTACACAGACTTTTCCCAGACTTACGGATTGCCCATAGGTACATAAAAGATGCTCAACATCACTAGTCATGAGGAAAATGCAAAACGAAACCACCATGAGATGTCACCTCACACCTGTAAGAATGGCTGTTATCCTAAAGGCAAGACACAAGTGTGGGCGAGGCTGTGCAGAAAAGGGATCCGTGTGC